>JBBPUI010000046.1:0-51982 GCA_038094615.1 Heimioporus aff. retisporus | reverse complement strand
TGTCGGAGAGCGCGGTGGCGAAGGCGCACGTGGGGAAGTGAACACGTCCACGATTATGATCCCGTCGCCACCGTCATCGTCATCGTGCCTACTGCCACCTCTTTGGTACCTCGACGAGCATGGCGAAATGGGTGACTCGGATGCGAATTGTATTGGAAAAGGCCGAGGGGCAGGACGTGATGTCGTGGTTGTCGCGGTATCTTTCATCGACTTGGTAGCGCCACGGTGGAATGTCGGTAGTTCATCTTCACTTGCTTCCTCTGCTTCGCTCTCAAAAGCTGTTTGACCAAGGGTGTGATTCAGTTTCGACGATGACCGTGAAATTGACGTAGAGTCAATCGCTCCTATGTTTATTCCCGGCTCTGGAACTGAGGATGTCGATGCGTTTCGATTTGCTGTGAGATCAATCACTCCGTTCACCATTCTGGGCGGGACCTTTTGAGACACCAAAGTCGACATCGATATACGAGCGCCATCGCTCGTGTTCTGTCCATGCATCAACCAATGGAATTTGGATCGAGGTACAAAGACTGACCACATCAACGGTCACTTGCTCCCGCGCGGCGGCAGAAGTTACCATCCCGGAAAGTGGTCCCCGAACTTCGCTCACCTCAATCCCTGAGTCGGTATCTGAAACGTCGACAAACAAGGGCTTTCTCCTTGTCTGCACGGCTGGCTGTGTTGGTCGACGGAGTGTGGGTTTGGATCGACCTGGTGGAGAACTAGAGGACGATACATTTTTTTCATAACTTTGGGCGGGTTTCGATTTGGCGGCAGAACTCGACTTGGAAGGGACTGCGCTAGACTTGGATTTAGCACGGCGAATGTCGAGCGGACGTGATGATTTCGGCAAAGGCTGTGGAACATCCACGTCCTCGGATTCCTCCTCGACCCCGGTCTTGTATGCCCTCTCCCAAGTTGCAGAGTTCAAGGAGGATGGCTTGGAAGGGGGCCGAGAAGTAGTAGGCTTCGACTTGACGGCAGTATCAGACGGTTTCGTGGTTTTCTTCTTCATCGTGCTAGTGGTTGCCACCTTGCTGATGTTCACGTCCGCCCTTGCTCTCGCCTTTGTTCCGCCAACTGTAACCTCCTTGCCACTCTCTCCGTCGGATGAACACGGACTCTCTCCAGCGCTGAGGTCGATGCACTCATATGCGTCGTCCTGTGCCTCCGACGCCTGCTTCGGTTTCCTCCTCCCTCCACCAACCCTTCCAGCCTTGGACTTTGCTTTTGACACCGTAACCTTGGTCACACCGGGCCTAAGTGCAGGGTCCTCGATCGCCTCTGCCATGACATCCTTCCCGGTCCTCTTCTGCGTCTTCTCCTTCTTCTCTCGTCCCACCTGCCCTGTCCTTGTCCCACGCTTCGCCTTCTTTGCCTCACGCACCCGCACCTTGTCTTCATAGGCCTCTACGAGCGCAGGCGCAGCCGCGCGCACCATACATGCTGGCAACCACAACCGCAGTGGCGTCGTCGGGACCTCCCTACGTGCCTTGCGCGGTTTCTTGCCCGACTTGGACGCTGCGCCCGCGGCGGTCTCAAGGCGCGCAATCCCGTCCTCGCTCTCGCTCTCCACATCTTGTTCATCGTCTTCTTCGGGGTCGATACCGAACAGTCCGCCAATGAGGGGTGGTCGGAGACCTCTGACACCACTCTCTGCGCGCTCGACCAGGGCGGTAGGGTCAACGAGGACACGGTATTCCAGGGTAGAATCAGTAGAGACATGCTCGCGCTGGGAGACGACCTCCAGAAGGAGCGGGTGCGAACCGGAAGCAGACGGACAGGATGGGGACGAGGACCGAGATGAGCCAGGTGATACAGGCGAGGTGAGCCGAACGAGAGAAGATAGCGTGAAAGCAGATGAATATAGATCGGAGGCAGAATCGCTTGTGGCAGACGACCCTTTCGAGGGAGACGAAAGTGCGAGGGAAGAAAGGGTAGAAGAAATCTGTTTTGTGGGGGACGCGCGACCAGCAGTTCCTTCTTCCTCGCTATCACAACGGTTTCCCGTGCCCAGTTTAGGACATCGACGTGAATCTTCATCCACGACGGCTCTTCGAACTGCCCTGCAGGTAATGCCAGGCCAGAGCACAGTTCTAAACCTCTGTACGATCACGTCTTTTACCCCCCATTCAAAATAGAGTTCGCATAGGGAGGCAATTTTCATCGGATCTGCATCGTTTTTCCACCCACCAGGCCGAGTCTTGCGCTTACTCTTTTCAGAAGTCAGGGGATCAGCATACGACATGAGGACGGGTAGATCGGGGAAATCGTCTGGAAGCGAGGCGGCCAGCGACGGTTTCTTTGAGGGCAAAAGACCACTCTTGTTCGTCTTGAGCTCGTTTCTGACGTTTTGCCGCCACTGGTCGAGGAACGCGTCCAGTCTGGCACCTTTGAGTTCATGGACAGCTTCAAGGAGGGAATCTCCAAAGCCCGCGCGAGCGAGGCCGGTTGCGAATTTCTGACCGCAACCAGGGAGGCCGGCAGGAATGTAGTCACCGCCTGAGAGAAGACCGATCAGGATAGTGCCCGGACGAGAAAGGGCGACAGAGGAATCCGAGAGGATGGCGTCTGCCGTGTATGTGACGACATGGTTGCCATCGTCCTTTCCTTGTGCGTTCTTGACAGGATGCGCACGGTTACCCGAGAGGGTGTTACTCGGACTGCAAAGATTAGACAATGTAATAGAAGGGAAAAAAAGATGATGACGCACTTTCGAATGACCATAGTCGCACCAAAGAGAAAGTTGTCGACGTCGTCACTGAGGACGGCATCGACGACGCCGATTCTGTTGAGATAGGCAAGCTCGGCCTCGGCTTCGCCCGGAGCGATCCACCATTCGAAGCCAAAGGCATCGATGATGTTCTTCATGCCCTGAGTAAGCCAGTGAGCGTTCGCGCCGACGCGCTTTCCACGTTTGACCGCGGGTCTGTTTGGGCCATCAAAGACAAAGAGAGGCAGCAAGGGCGATTGAAGTAGACGACAGCAACGAAAGAAGAGCGTGCGGAGCTCTGGATTTTCGCCCTCCCTGCCATAAGTCGCATGGAAGAACCAGATGGAGGCATCGATACCGATGCGAAACCCACGATGGTTGTCTGGATTAGCGTTGAAGCCATCTTCGACAGCGAGCTCTGTGAGGGAGCGAACTTGCCCAGCGGGGCGTAGAACCTGTCGAGGCGATGTCAAGCGAATACGAGAACTGACTTGGTTTCGTTCAAGTTACCTCCCACAAGCCAGCGACACCCATCACTCGCAGCAACGCACTGAAATCAAATTCACACGATCTTGGCGCGTTTCTACCAGTCACGTGATTATATTATACATGTCACGTGGTCATCACTATCACTATGCAAAGTGTATTCCCTCCTCATTGAAAGCAGACAACAACCTATTGGTAGCGTAAAAGTTTGCATCGAACCAGTGAAAAAGACACTTACTTGAGTAGATCGTCTATCGACATTTTTGCGGCTCTTTGCTCAGAGTACCCCGTCGAGTTCAAAAGCGCTTCCACTCTCGTCTTCATACTGACACTGTCATCGACCGTCTAAACGCAAGTAAGACGATGCTCGTCGCGTCACAAGACGATTACCTTGTCCTGCAACGAACACCACGTCCGCCAGTTCTTTTCCAGCATGTCCACGACCCCCTTGGCCATGAACGTCGCATGCACCGTCTTGTTTCTCCGCGAAAACACTATCCGACCGAGCCCGTCGAACTCCTCAAACTTGACGGGCGGCGGCGGGTCGAGCGGTGCGATGCGCACCACGGACGACTCGACCAACGGCGCCGGTCGAAAGTTGTTCTTCCCGACGTGCATGATCAGGTCCACCTTGGAGTACAGCTGCACGTTCGCAGACAACCTCGACCACAGCTCCGTCCCGGGCTGCGCGACCAACCGGAGCGCGAACTCGCGCTGAAACATGAGTATGGCGACGCGGCACAGCGGTCTGTGAGACAGCAGCCGAAACACGAGCGGCGACGAGATCTGGTACGGCGTGTTGGATATGCACACGTCGAAATAGGGCAGGTCGGCTTTGACAAAGTCGCCGACGATGATGTCGAGTTTTCGTTGTTCAGGTCTGGCGGGCGAGCACGTCGGAGCGAGTGGAGAAACAGGATTCGCCTACGTACTTTCCCTGGACACGCTTGGTGACTTCTGCCGCCATGCGGGGGTCCATCTCGACGGCAGTGACATGTTTTGCTTTTTCGAGGATGCGGACCGTCAGATTTCCAGTACCAGGGCCGACTTCAAGGACTTTGTCCGTGGGACGGAGATTCGCCTGGAAAGGCATCAGCTCGTACACACTGTCATAGATGCCAGTAACGCGCCTTGTCCACGATGCTGATACGAAAGAAAAAAAAGTGTGATGAAGCTGCGGTCCCTGCAGAAACATATGCATATGCCTACGTTTGCGCGATCTGGGGATTTTTGAGGATATGCTGGCCAAATCGCTCGGTGTTGAAGATCGGGTTTCGAACACTCGACGAGCCTTCATTGTCGTGGCTTTTTGCAGAGCCCGATGCTACTGATTTTATCGAGGACGGGTGCGACCTCGAGAAACGTTCGGATGTCGCTCGGGGCATGTGGAAAGGGACACCTAGTGTTGCCTTTTTAGCAAAGCCTATCTTACTCAGTGCTAGCCATGTTCAAGAAGCCGCTGTCCAACCTCAAAACATCAGGTATGTGCTCGTGCAACCCGTAACTTGAACATTAGTATGTCAACTGGGCGATCCATAGCACCCATACGCAACTCTGACCGACGAAAGCTCAGGCAGCGTGTCATACAGACGTATGGACTATCCCCCGAACTCGGTGACCTGCTCGTACCAGACGGACTCATGTCCCAAAAGGTCGCAACGTATACCGAGGATCCCGGCGTGAGCACTCGCACCTCCCCACAATCGAGCCCACTCATTGCAGACAATTCAGGTTGTCTATTTGTCGTTTGAAGGCGACCCACTCTGGTTCACGATTGGAAAGGATGCAGATGATCTTATCCCTACGGGTATCGCTTGTTCCTAACACTACATCTGGCATACTGAAGGCTACCCCAGTCTACACCCTATGGAAGAAATATGACCTCCTTCCTTGGATCACTACACCAGCGTCCGTTATCCCCGTTCTTGTGGGGGGTGCTGACCTCATGATCCCGGGTGGTAAGTAGGCGTGTCATAATCGTTGACGATGTTCGACCCGTGTAGTCGTTCAGGTATCTAGCCCGACTATATCGCCGCCACAACTAGTCAGCGTCACACAACGTACAGTTGGACCTACCTCGGCGTGTGGACCTCCACTTGCAGTTGGACGGCTGGCAGTGGACTTGGACACGTTGAAGGAAGGTGGAAAAGGAAAGGCCGTTCACGTGCTGCACACTTGGAAAGACCACCTGTTCGTCATGGGAAATAAGTCTGATCCCCCAGGCGAAATGGAGCTCAAGGGAGATGGGTGCGAAGACGAGGACGAGAGATCGGAACCAGCCCCGGGTGACAAGAAACAAGGCTCCGTGGCCGACGACGTGGGGGGTGGGACGAGCGGCGCCGCGCTTGATGCCTTGCCTCCGGTTGAACCGCTTGCATCGACTTCTGCTGCAAAAATCTCCGGCTCCGCTCCGAGCGAGCCGGCGTTCAGCAAGGAGGGTGAGATCTATCGGCTGAAAGGATCGTGCAGATTGACAGGCCTGCAGAGGTGTCTGGCATGTTGCGTAACGCCGTGCTGCAAGGTATCGCGACGACGGTCAAATCGCTCCCATCTGCATCTTTTCCAATACCAGCAAGCACGTTTTATTCGTCGTACGTCCTGCCTTTCCGGGCGGCATTCGTCGGCCAGTCGTCATCGGAGCTGACCGGGGGAGCGCCGACACCATATCCACCAATTGACATCAAGCATTCGAGCCACAAGTCGCTCGTCGCATTCTTCAAAATTCTAGACAAACAAGGGATTCTGACGCTAAAAGATATGAAACCAGAACCGTTGGTGATGAGCGTGTGTGGGACGCATGCTGATGTGGTTGCGCACCAGCGGTACACGTCGCTCAGGGATGTGCAAATTAAGGAGGAGAAGAAAGAGAAAAGAGAAGAAGAGGAAAGGTCGAGGGTGCGTGAGATGGAGGTGAAAGAGCTGTGGAAACCGCACGCGGCGAGCGGCTCTGGGCAGTTTTTTTCAGAAGGTGGATTCGAGTAGGTGGGGTTCAATTGCAGGGATGTTTTGCTGACGTGGGGAAAGCACCTCGGCGTTGTACAGTTATCCGGATTTGAAGTCGGCGGTGAACAAGTACGTGGCAGCACGGCAGCTGACGAATCCCCGGGATCAGTCGTACGTGAATGTTGGGTCTGACGAGGTGCTGCGCTCGACGGTGTGTGCCAAAGGGGAGTCGGGACATGGGGTCGAGTTTCTGAAGCGAGAAGAGGTCGTGCGGAGGCTGTGTGAGAAGATGCAGAGCTGGTACGAGATCCAGGGAGAGGGAAAGGATGCGGTGATCAAGTACGTTGTATCTTCTGGTCGAAGCCGGGACTGATCGGTCGATGGACAGGAAGGGACAGCTGAAGCCGATTTCGGTTGTGGTCAAGATCAGACAGGGAAGAAAGGCGAGCACACTAGTGACTGGGTTCGAGCCGTTCTTCCTCGAGGGAGACGAGATGGCAGATGAACTGAGACGGATATGTGCCTGTGCGACATCTGGTGCGCACTACGTCCGTTACTCGGACCGCGATTCAAATATTAATGATTGGTTGGCAGTGTCCCCTATTCCTGGCAAGACGTCCGGGGTGGAGGTGCATGTGCAAGGGAGGCACATCAAGACGGTGACCGAGTTTTTTTTATCGCGGGGAATTCCCAAGAGATGGATAGAATCGGCCGATTTGACTAGCAGCAAGAAGTAGCGGTACTGGTAGTACTACACACTACGTTATCGATGACTGGGACTCTCTTGGCCGTTCCGCTCGACGTCGGCGTCGCTGTCCCGCCCTGTCTCGCCAACAGCTTTCACGGCATCCACGGGGGATACGCCGTCTTCAAGCCCACCGACGCCGACGACGTCTGCGCCCTCCAGGTCGATGGCGTCGTTTCCGTGCCCGCCCATGCCAGTGGGCAGCTCGTCTGGCTTCAAGAGTCTGCCGTGGACGACGCCCTCCGCACGCCTGAGCACGACGCCCAGGTGCTCGATTTCTTCGCCGATTACGGCCAGACCGTCTTGTTCGCCCCCGCCGCGCAGTTTTCCGTGCTCTACCACGATCCCGACCTCGGCGCTGCTCTCGTCGCCGTCAAGGACGATCTCGCCGCCCTCTCGCTCTCTTCTGTCCTCCCCCGCTACTGGAAGCCCTCCCCGATCCCCGCCCAGCCCGTCCCCTACGTCCCCGTCCCCGAGCAGGCCGTCAACCACATCCGCCAGCTCCTCGCTTCTCTCGAATTCGACCCCGTCATCGCCAGCATCGTCGACGCCATCACCACCGATGGCCTCCGCAGCGATATCCGCTACCTCACCAACGAGGACGGCGCTTCCGGGATCGAATCCCGGCACTCCTTTGTGGATGGGTCTCGCGTCGCCGCCGCGTGGCTCAAGACCCAGTTTGAGCAGGCCGGTGCATCCTGCGCCCTCGTGCCCTTCCTGGAAGGATTTGCGCCCAACGTCGTCTGGTACGCCTCCTCTCTTTCCTCTGTGCGACGACGGGACCTGACCTCGGATAGTAAATACCCCGGTACCGTCGACCCGGATTCGACCGTGCTGATCTCTGGCCACTACGACTCCCGTGGCTCCTTTGGCTCTTCGCGCGTCAGTCTCTCCATTCCCCGGTTGGTCCCTAATCCGTCTCACGTTTCCCCCTAGGCGCCCGGCGGCAACGACGACGGCTCCGGCACCATCTCCCTTCTCGCCATCGCCCGCCGCATCCACGAGCTCGGCCTCTCTTTCCACTCCAGCGTCGAGCTCGTCGCGTTCGCCGGCGAAGAACAGGGTCTCTTGGGCTCCAAGGCCTACGCACGTACGTCCCATCCTCATCGCCCAAAGGCCTCTTTGACGAGTCAACCTAGGTGAGCTGCGCGCCCGCGATGCCAACGTGACCTTGATGATACAGGCCGACATGCTCGCCTACCACGCCCCGCACGAACCGCCGCAGCTCGGCCTCCCAAAGACGTCCGCCATGTCCCCCCTTCCGTCTGCCAAACGTTTTTCGCTCACACGTGTGTTTGTAGCATCGGCACCCCGGAGGTGGCGGAACTCGTCGCAAAGATCGCCGCGATATACAGCCCGGAGTTGAGGGTCGGACACACTGCCGCTTGTTGCAGCGATCATCAGGTGCGCCTCGTGCGTTGGCTTTTGGCGCGGGGAAGGGTAACTAGATCTGTCCGAGTTAGTCCTTCCACGAACAGGGATATGCTGCCACCCAAGTCTTTGAGCGTGCTGGACCGAGTACGTCTTCTTGCCTTCGTTACGGCGATTGAGATTAACCTGTCATCTAGTCGCCGATCCCATGTATCACAACAGCGGTGCGTGCTTTGTCGGGGCTTTTCTAGACATCTTTCTCATCTCTTCCAGGCGATGTGAGCGATAGGCCTGGGTATGACTTTCAACAGGTCCAGTACATCTCGCGAGTCCAGGCAAGTCGTTTGTATGCATAACTTGACGTATTCTTATTTACTTGCTCCTAGTTTGCGACGCTGTTGCACGCTGCGGGATTTGATCTTCCCGATGTGGACGGTTAGCCCATCATACAGAAGTTAATCTTATGGATAATTGTATCCGCGTGGATGGGCCCGCTGCGTCCATGCCGAATCGCTACCAAATCCATATTATATATGACACGAAATGCACCCTCCGATGTGTGACAGCAACCTCTATACATTGCGATACTCGAACGAGGGACTGCCCGGTTCCGACGTCTCGATGATCGACGGTGTGAACCCTGGTTCGTTTCTCTGCAACGCCTCGTCGACGAACAACACTTCGGCATCGACCAGGTTCAACGACCGTTTCAGGTATGGCAGGAATTCGTTGAGCACCTCCGACTCGGAGAAGGTCAGACTTCGGTTGAAAGCCGCCTTGGCTCCAATGTCCTGCATGCGTTTCTGTAGCCATAGGGTCAGCCCACCGTCCTTCCGAAAAAAGGACACCGACCGCCTACCTTGAACGCCTGCACAAACGGCATCGCGCGCTTGTCCTTGATCACGTTCCTTTCGGTCAAGATCGCCCGCACGCGCCCGTCGTCCACCCTGTCCTCCCCCTCCGAATACGCCTCCCTGACCGCCTGCACGCACGTCTCCTGCCACTCGGGGAACCGCGTCGCCACGTACACCCGCACGCTCTTGGGCGATTTGGGGTCGAACGACGGCCCGTCCGGCTTGCCCTTCTTACCCTTGGACAACTTTTTCAGCAGCGTCGTCTCCGCGTCCCGGATCGTCTTGAGGGTGTCGCGCATGTAGGCGCCCGCTTCGATCAGTGTGCGGTCGGCTGCGCGTCCGGGATCGGGCCACCGCGCAAGCTGCACCGACTGCGGCTCTTGCAAGAACTCGACCCAGACGTGTTCGGCCGCGTGGGGGGCGATCGGCGTCATGAGCAGGGCAGACGCACGGATCCAGTACTTGACGAGGTCGGCGTGCATGCCCACGTCGGCGGTCACCTCGCGGTACCAGTCGCGGATGTTTTGGAACTCGTAGAAACCATACTTGAGCGCATCCTTGAAGGAGGTCCTATAGTGAGAGATGAGGTCGCGGCAAGATCGAAATCGACGGTGCAACGCACGTGTCGTAGTGCTGCTTGGTGATGTTGATGTGGTCGATGATTTCTTCCTCGAAAACGCGATCGTGGTAGTTTTTTGGGCCTACCCTCAGCTTGGCCTCACTCTTCAGTGACTCCTGGACGTGCTCGTCAGCGAATGGGAGGTGCGAAAAGCCGAGCACGTACTTCGCACCACCCTAGCAATGTGTGCAGACGCAAGATATTGGCGTTGGCCGTCTTTTCGTCAAAGTTGGCGTCCTCGACACCGTCGCCAGCATCCGCCAAAGTCAACCGCATCGCGTCCGCGCCAAACTTTTCGATACCCTCTCGAAGTGTCAACGAGTTCCCCTTGCTCTTGGACATTTTCTGTCCGTTGATCATCAGATGGCCGTTCGTGCGGATGCTCAGAGGCCACTTGTCCTCCGGGAAGATGGCGACGTGGTTGTACAGCGAGAACGTCAAGTGATTTTGTACAAGATCCTTGCCTGACGAGCGTATGTCAAAGGGGTAGAAATAGCTGAATTCATGCTTCATGGCGTCGGCCTTTTGTTTCGGGAAGGGCTCCGGACTGGGCCAAGGACCATCACAAAAGATGTATTCCCAGGCCTCGTCAGTCATTTGTTCGGCCGTTACGCCTAGGGGACCGACGGTGTGCCCGGTGATATCGCCACCTGATCCGCTCAGGTGAGAGGTTGAATCAGGCAGACAGTAGTGTGACGCTCACCATGGAGTAGATGCGCAATAGTGTAGTAAGCCATGTAGATCGTTGAATCACTCAGACTTTCGACCATGAATTGAGGATCCCATGGCATTTTCGATCCCAAGCCATACGTACGTGCACACGCCCATTGATTCAGCCAAGCCAAGGTAGACTCGAACAAATTTCGGGTTTCCACTGTCCATGTATTCAATCTCGCCAAAAGTCTGCAGAAAAGCAAAAAGGTCAACGAAACATTTATCCATCAAGAAAAAAAGAACTGACCCTTCCGTGCGCGCTCTCCAAGTCGGTTCACCGAAGTCAATGTACCACTGATCCATCAGGGCAACAACGCACTCGTCGGCGCTACGCGATACGACCAGATTCTCAGGCTCAGCATAGGCGACGGCCAACCCACTTTCTATCAGCTGCGCGCGAACCTTTGGCTTGGCATCTTGAACTGATTCCCCTTTAAAGTCACCGATGATCATGGTACCACCATAGAAGCCCTCTTTGTATGCAATCTCCTTTGCATCCGCGAGTGCCTTGGCGTCCTTAGATGATTGGATCTTCAGCTCCTTGCAAACCTCGACAGCGGTCAGATCCCCGTATTTGGCCGTCTTGATGACGGGGACAGGTGTGAAATCCAGCCACTTTGGATCCACCTTGTAGTACTGGGCCTTTTTGCGCAAGTCTTCCGTAGTTGTGTAATCATCCGGTGAGTCGGAGGGCACTGAGGTGACAACGCCGGTACCCTGTCATACCGCTTTGAGCACCCCTGTAAATATAGAGTGAAAAAAGACAGACGTACCTTGGTTGCCTTGACGCTCTCCATCGGCAGTACATATACTTCCGGGATAACACCCAAAGGTGCCTTAACTTTTGTCCCAACGATACTTGCACCATCGATTTCCAACAGCTGCGCAACCTCGCCGCGTGAAGGGGAAAGACCTTGGAAAGCCATGTTGCGCGCGGCTCGATGTGAAATAAGGAAGGCGTCGGTGTCGTTGATGGCGAAAATGCCATATTTCAAGGATGGGCCGACGAAGCAATTAGTTTGGCCGTACCTGTTTGTGCAACGTGAGTGAAACGAGCCAGGGAATACAAGCATAGCAAATCGTACATTGTCTCCGGACGCAGGGTGGCAGGAGCCAGATATACTGTTCTTCCTCCAACTTTACCCTCGACAAGTGCCTTGGCAGCAGGGCTCCACTCAACGACTTGCATTTTGATAGCGACGTACTCCTGAGGGCCAACACCCTCTCCTTCGGATCGATCATGGTCCATGCATGGTTGGCCGTCTTTGGGGCTGTAGATGGTATATCGTTCGCCAAATTTAATTTTACCGAGTTCATGCAATTTGTTCATCTGCCACCGGACGAAGGAATCATAGTAGGGGTTGATGTCGGTGGTCAGAAAAGAGCGACGCCAGTCTATTCGATTACCCATGGCATTGTTATCGTCCTAAAATGAGATGAGACGCGGGTAAAGAAACTATTTGTGATGCGCTACACACCTTGCAGATCGGCGGAAAGTAAGACAGCCAGTAGTATGGATCGGCAAACTTTTTAACCTCCTCGCGAGGGACATTGATGGACTCCATGATTTGAAACTGGTAGGTGAGACCAGTGGATTTGGCAGCCAATTTTCCCTTTGTTGCCTTCCCGACCTGTGCATTGGGAACAGGCCCGTTCGCGGTCGCCTTGGTCTCGTCTTCGACATCGGGATCGTATCGCTCAAAGTTTTCACCGAAAAGCTCCATCTCACGAATGATCTTGTCTGACGCGGCCTGACGAAGAAAAAGAATAGGGATTTGGATGATGAAAGGGCATGATTGGAATGCATACGAACCTTGATTGGCATCCCGGTCGCATGCAGACCATGAGGGAACAAGACGCGCTTTCCAAGCATCCGTTGGTATCCGGCAGCAAACTCGACCTTCGAAATGGTGAAGGCATGGCCAAGGTGCAAGGATCCGTTCATGTATGGGTAGGGAAAGTTCCCAAACCACTTTGGGTATCTTTCCTTGATCTGCTCCGGAGACAGACCACGGAGGTCGTCCTGCGACGGGGCAGAGACCTCAAATAAACGATCCTCTTGCCATTCCGCCTGGTATCTCTTTTCTAAAGATTTCAGGTAATCGCGCTTTCCTGTCTGAATGCAAATGAGCGTGGAAAGGGAGGGAGGAAGGGAGACATGCCTGAGCGAGTTCTATGGTATTAGCCATGTTGCGTGACCGAGAATGTACAGCTATGTTACAGCGCCAGAGACGGCGAACGGTCGCGGTGGTGTATCGCAGCAGACCTGAAATCTTGTCCTAGATAGATTATCAGCGTTTTTTTTTTGTGTTATTATTATTATTTTGCTTTTGAGTCAGTTTGACTTATACTTATAGCCATAACCAAATATGTACAAACAGGATGTCACACACGCGTCCGGTCACGCGTGACATGTTCAATCCCGACACCATAATGCCCGGGCCATGTAACAACAGGAGAAAGGCTCAGAAGAAGCAACACACCAGGCGGGACAAGAAAGTACCCGTCCAGTGTCTCCCGAATCCACCTCATCGCCCCCACGACGACGATCCTTTTTCTCATGAATCCCTTGACGATGTCTCTACGCAATCTGATGACGGTGTTTCGATTGCAACTCCCAACATATACGATCCCGGTAACGGACCCCGCGTTCGCGATACATGCGCCTTTCTCTCGTCTTTTTTTGCTCAGCCCCCCGCCCTGGATGACCCATTGTGTGCAGAGTTTGCACAAGAAGAGATCCTCCAAATGCTATACACTGTCCTTCCGGAGGAGACTGCAATAGTACGTTTGTCTGCTTGACTGGCTTGCGCCTGCCGACATGTACGTAGATACTGTGGTACAACAAGAGCCGCACGACGGGTCGCGTCTGTCCTTCTTGCCGACGCCTCTACAATTTGGGTGATGCCCTTCCTGACCTAGTCCATGACATTCCCAAATACGTCCCCGAGACCCGATCACCCTATCTTGCTCGTGAACAGGAGATATCTGGCTTATGTACGCGATCACCCGTTCACGAGGACGATTTTGTTGACCTTCTTTCTCCACAGGCTCACCACTCTGCTTCATTATGGCCTCCTTCAATCATCCAGGCGCTATCAAGACAACCTGGGGTCGCATGGCAGAAGAGATTGACGAACACACGTGGGGACTCCTCAACAGCCCAGGGACAGGTGCTGGCGACCATGGCCTCAGTCTGCTTGTCAAAATGGCGCGACTTCCTGACCTGGGCTTGGGACAGTTGTGTTTGCCTGACGTTGATTTCGGACCCGATGGCTAGCGTTTCTGTCGCTTTCGCGCACCTGTCTATCTGTACTGTACAACTGCTCGTAATTACGCAGGTAGCCTCTTGGTTAATATCGACTTTGAAGACCCCCCTGCGAGTAGTGGTTAATTCGGGGAGGTGGCCGATGACGCCGGCCGAGGGATGTATGGCGCGCGTGCCGCTGTCGTGCCGCGCAACGCGTCGACGCGCCGGAGATGCCCGGAATGACAGCTTGTTGAACGGCGCTTATGTCAGCGAGTCCGTGCTCAATTCCCACGGTTGGAAAATTCCAAGGTGGTCCCCTTATACGAGGCTCCCACCCGCCAAACCGCCCAGCCAACCTTGCCTATAGCTGTACTGTGCGGACCAACCCCGCCTAAAACAATCACTCCCCTACTACACCTCACTGTAGCATACAACAAAGGTACGATTCTTTCATCGTCTTTCCTGATCCCTGGCGATGCCGCCAACACTTTTTCCCCTTCGTCCCCGTCGTCGCCGTTGTGCTCTCTCACTTCCGCGCTGCCCCCGTGTTTGTTTGGCCACCGACGCGTCGACGCGCCCCGTGTTCAACAACACCTCACTTCATTTGCACATCTTTTCGCGTGTCCACGACGTGTTGATTCGGTCACTAACTCGTTTTTTCTGCCCTAGATGCCGAAGGAAGCAAAGCCCAAGGTTCGTTTTTCACATTTCGCTCCTCCAACCCGCATATAGCCACATACATACCACCTTTCACTTTAATTCATGCATCCCTTCGTCTGTTTTTTGTACATTGTTCTGACCCTCGTCGACAGCGCAAGGCTGCTGAGAAATCCGAAGCCAAAACCTCCAAGGGCACCAAGTCAAAAGGCAAGGGGGGCCCAAAGCGAGCTCTCTCTGCCTACATGTTCTTCAGCCAAGATTGGAGAGAAAGAATCAAGACCGAGAACCCGGATGCCGGGTTTGGTCAGTGGGTTCCTGTTACGTGTGATGTCTATCTCAATCCTGTTTCCAGGTGAGGTTGGCAAACTTCTCGGTGCCAAGTGGAAAGAACTCGATGATGAAGAAAAAAAGGTAAGCATACTTCCGCTTCGTTTTTTACATGCTTTTGACATTCTATTTAGCCTTACATTGAAATGGCTGCCAAGGACAAGGCACGTGCAGAAGAGGAGAAAGCTGCGACCGCTACTGGCGTAAGTCTGTTCCTCCTACCCTTCCGTTCTCCACTCACCTTTCGAATCCAACAGACAAAGGCCTCCAAGGAAAGTGGCGGTGAAGAAGCCGCTGACGAGGATGAGGAGTAGGCGTCGAAACCACATAACGTTGGCACATATCAAGACTCGGTCTCTCCTTACTCCCTCGCTGCAACGTAATTCTATTTGCCTGCTCTCCAATGTTCCTAGTACAATAACTACCGCCCCCCGCGAGACACTGTGCCTACCAACCCTCGTTAACTCGTATATTTTTCTCTTCGATCGTAACTTGCTCTTTTTTTTTTACCTCCGTGCTTTGATGCGTTTGCTCACCGTCGTTGCGTCTTACACTTGGTTTCACATTGTCCGTATATGCTACTTCGAGAGTGATTGTAACCTGTATGATTATGATACACTTGGTCGGAGAACAGATACTGACGTAATTATATATGCTGATTTGTGTTGAGTGTCAGGTGACCCTCACGTGCATCTTTCGACGCGATTCATTTTGTAATTGGCTGGCTCTCTGCACCAGTAATAACGCGATGTCAAGAAAGGGGAAAGTAAATGCATCCATGTATCAACAAAGTGAGCTCATATCCGCCTCTCGTCAGTACGGTCATGTTCTGATGATATTTTCTTTGCCTAGGAATCCTTGACTCGATTCCCGCGCCCCTAGGTATGTGGCTGGGGGGCATAACTTGATGTGTTCTTCTGAATTATTGCAGAGCCAGATTCCGACCCGGAATTTAATGCGGGGACATTTGTCTATGAGCCAAAGAAGAAGTCGAAGCGAGGTCGCAAATCGTCTGATGTATCACCCCCTCGCAAGTCCCGGACCAGACGGAGTGATGCTTTAGGTGGGAGTCGACCCTCGAGTAGCTCAAGTGAGTAAAATACCTGCCCGGATGCCATCTGAGCACATTGTATCGTGCAGGAAAGGCGTCTCGACCCGCCGCAGAGCCGAAGACAAATCCCCTCTTGCAATACTTTGGTATGAAAGCATGATTTTGTGAATCTCGTGCCCCAGATGTGATGTTGTCTCGTGCAGGCGATGATTTTGACTTACATTCTGCATCCGAAGATGAGGACGGCGCGGGCGTCGATGACGAATTATCCGAAGCCAGCTCAAACGAAAACGGCGACACAAAGGAACCTGCCGTGTTAGTGCCTAGGACACTCGCGTCGCCGTCGAAAGCAGAGGAGGCAATCCAGAAAGCAAGCAGCTTTGCGCCGGTCGTAGATGACTCTGAGACAGAATCAGAGTCAGAACCAGCACTAGTTGGACAAACATTGAAACGCAAGTCGCCCTCCTTCCCTCAAGTCATGCCCCCGCCAAAACGCAAGCAGATGTCTCCGGCAGATGGCATGCTTCAATTATAATTCGTTTCTTCAATTTTTGACCTAAACTTCATGTAGATGATTCAGAGACTGAATCTGAATCGGAAAATGAGGTTGTAAAAACCGATCCCCATACCAGTATGTTGCGTCACATACTTTATTGTGCCAAGGAACTTAACTTTGCCCAGCCAAATTGGCTTCTTCTAATCCGTCGGATTCCGAGACGGAATCGGAGGACGAAGAGGACATAATTGCTAATCCCGTCTGTACCTCTTTGCACCCCGTCTTCCTTGCGTTTTATCGTTCTTTAACAGGCACTTGACCCTCGCCCCGGTTTCCCACTTCGCGGTGATCAAAAATACCTTGGCCCCTTTGTATTGAATCGCGAGAAGGGTATTATGGTACCCGCCGCAATCAACACTTATTTAAGAGAATACCAACGTGAGGGTGTACAATTTTTCTGGGATTTGTTTGAAAAAGGACGTGGTGGACTTCTCGGTGATGATATGGGTCTTGTATGTCGGCTTCTTGTTCTTCTTGCTGCCTCTGAGAAGTTGCGCTTTCCGTGCTTTGATTTTAGGGTAAGTGTTGGTATATCATACATCGGTGTAGTGTCTCAGCTACCGAATCATAGGCAAGACCATTCAGGTTATATCATTTCTCTCTGCCGTCATGAAGAAGCACGGTGACCGGAGGGATGTGAACCGGAGACGAAACCACGTCTCAAGGCTCCAAGATGGTGTAGAATGGAAAAGGCATCGGACTCTGCCCCCCGCGAACGCGGTGTGGCCCACTTGCTTAATCATCGCACCATCCACGGTGGTCCCTAACTGGCAGCGTGAATTTGAGACAGTGAGTATTTATGGTTTTACGAAAACCGGGTTCAGTAGGAAAGTCGTCAGTGGGGGTACTTTGAAGTTGGTGCCTACATTGGCTCGCCGACATCTCGGGAAGAGGTCCTTGCCGATTTCAAGATGGGGCGGCTAGATGTAGGTAGGTACACCACTTGAGTTTGGTTGTTGGAAAAAGGTTCACATTTATTTGCATTGTCGCAGTCGTCACTTCGTTTGACCTTGCGCGCAAGGATATCTCTTTACTCGATGAACTGCCCTGGTCTGTCGTCATAGTTGACGAGGCTCACCGTGTCAAGAATCCACGGTCGAAGATCACAAGGGCATACCACCAATTCGCATGCACTGAGCGATTCGGCCTGACAGGAACTGCGATTCAGAATTCGTACAATGAGCTATGGACAATCCTTGACTGGACGAATCCCGGAAAACTGGGGTCAATGAAGCAATGGAAGGGGTTTGTCGTCGATCCATTAACTGTTGGTCAATCGACGGACGCAACAGAGGAGCAAAGGACCAAAGCGTTGGTGCGTTGCGATATGTATATTGTTCGGAAAAGCAAGGGCTGACGCCGATATTCTGTAGGCTGTGGCGGAGATCGTGAGAGACAAGTTACTGCCAAACTTCTTCAAGCGAAGGTAAGGTTTCCGACTTCCCATTCTTTCGGCCCTCCCACATGTATCTTAGGACCAAAGATATCATTAAGCACCAGGTAAACAATCCCGTGCTTGATCTTGTGCCGTGTGACATACAAGTGCTGCACAGCTTCCGAAGAAGATCGACGAGGTTGTATTTTGTCCTCTTACACCCCAACAAATCAAAGTGTACAAGCGGATTCTTGCAACGGACCCTATTCAGAATATTGTCCGGAAGGATGAACTATGCGATTGCGGTTCAAGACAAAGGTATGCATGTGACGAAGAATACCAGTTATGGCTGCCGATGTTTTGCCAGGCGTAAAGATTGCTGCCATCCGTTTGGAAAGGGAGATGTTCTTAAATTTACATCAATTTTGATCAAGATTTCAAACCACTTGGCACTGATTCTGCCAGGTGACGTCTCTTTATGTAATTAATCTACATAACTCATATTGTTCAGCTCCCGCCGATAGTAAAGAACAGGTAAGAGACCAGGAATCCGACCCTCTTTTATAGCTCTCATTGCTCGACAGACGGCGCGGAATCGCGAACTGGCAGAACTCGCATTTGCAGGAGAACCCGTCCCGAAATACGGAACAGCAATGATGCAGCCATCTTTGTGTGGCAAATGGACTGTGAGCAAAAGTCTGAGATCCGCACGTTGATCTAATACAATAGTCCGCAGGTTCTTGATACATTACTTAAAGATTGGAGGAAGGACCATTCGAACAAGGTTCTCATCTTTACAAAATCAGTCAAGTTGCTTGACATACTGGAATTTCATCTGAACAATTATGGTGAGATCGAGTCGTCTGCAAAATTCGTGACCTCGTTTACTCACGTTACTGTAGGCTATGGCTTTTTGAAACTGGATGGATCCACAAGCCAAGCAGATAGTAAGGAACGACTTGAGGTGCTCGGAATTTGAAGAACTCATACCGTTGGTACATGCAGGGATGCCCATGATTGACAGATTCAACGAGGATCCAGATGTCTTCATATTCCTGATATCTACGCTGGCTGGGGGGACTGGTCTGAACCTTACCAGCGCAAATAAAGTGGTGATCTTTGGTAAGTGGATACAAACCGCTGTCATGGTCTTGTGGACGTGAACAATCTATTGCAGATCCCAATTGGAGTGAGTGACCCTGTCATCACCTCGGGCGACTTACACTTACACTGGCATCACCTTGAGATCCTGCTCATGACCTCCAAGCAATGGATAGGGCATACCGTTTTGGTCAGACTCGCGATGTCCATGTTTATCGACTCTTGGGGGCAGGTTCGATCGAAGAATTGATCTATGCACGGCAGCTTTACAAGCAACAGCAAATGGCTATCGGTTATCAAGCCAGTGTACAAACAAGGCGAGGATTTTTGTTAGATGGGTTGATCACCTGGGTTGACAGGAATCATGTTATCAGGTATTTCTCGGGCGTACAAGGAAACACCAATAGGCAGGGTGAACTATTCGGTGCCAAGAATATATTCAAGCTTCACGAAGATACCCTCGCTACCAAAATCGCGGTAAGCTAAGGCGATTGGAGGTAGAATGTTATCATAAATTTGCCCCTCAGATTGAAAGAGCATCCATGGTTGAACTTGACTGGGCATTAGCAAATCTCAACAGCAAAGGGAAGCGACGATCGAAGGCCAAGGAAGATTGGGTGCAGGAAGCGGACCAGAAAGGCGGGAAGGAAGAGGTAGATATAGTTATCGTTGTTCGGCATTCATTTATCAACACTTCTCGCAGACAGATCTACGAGGGCTAACCGCTCTGCTCTTTGATGATGGTAAGTGGACACAGCTATCTAGCCCACAGGAAATGGTAGAACACCTTCCTAGACCCTCCGGAGGTCCTCGAAGAGAACGATGTACAAAAGACACTGAGCACAATTGGCATAAAGTACAGCCATCACAACGATGATGTGCTGCTTCCCAGTCGGATTGAAGAAGAACGTTCCCGAAATGCACTCAAGGTATAAATTTGATAATGCTCATGCATAATGCTCACTTTATCTTCAGGAACACAGACGACGCAGAGCCGCCGCAAGAAAATCCAAGGAGGGGGAAGCAGAGGGCAAGTCTGAGCAATCCAAGCTGCCAGAAGTGGAGTGGCCTCCAAGGCGTAGACATCATAAGGCGCCCCCAACGCCGATGGAACAGTGAGCTTGTCGGTTCATTAGTTCTTTTCATATGATTCAGTGCGTATGCCGTAGGCTCGCATCTCGACAACTGGCATTGATCGAGTTGGGATACATCAAGGAGCCGTCGCATGTACCCGTCTTCGCACAATCTTTGTGAGCCGTGGTTCTTGCATTGATTCCTGGCACGTAATTGACTGTACCCTTCAGCGCGAGAAAATCGGCGGAGGAACGAGAAGAGATATTGAGTAAACTAGACGAATACGCACAACATCGATCATAGGGATACTGCGGTGAAGACGAATTACGTAGGAACTTTGAAAGCCTACCTTGATCTGAAACGTAATCCACCAAAGTTTTCTATCCTCCCACAACAACTTACCGTATTTTCGAGGGTGTGCGGGAGACCGTCTCACCCATTATTATCATTCAGGCTCGAGGGTGCCGGATTCAGTCTGATGCCAGTGCCACCCGACAAGCACGTTAAAACGTTTCATGGGCGGCCCCAAATCAGGTTAGATTGTTCCCATCGCGTATCAAGCTCGATAGGGGCACTTTGGCGCAACTCCAATTCAACAACCACATTCTTGTACTAAGCGACTGAACTTTATGTACAGCATACTCAGATGTGGCCACGAAAAGTCCCATCTTCCTCCACATGGGTCCGCAGTCTGAGAGTGGGTATATTGAACGACTAATTATGTGGATCCATTTTAGGCCGTTGGGATCAGCTACTACCTAATCTAGATGCACAAATCAACGCTGCAAGTCGCAGCTATCGGACGATGCATCCTCATCGGGGCTCTCTATGGCTGGTTTGCAGATTTTTATAGCCCTAACTTATATTTTGTCATGGTTAGTGGGAAATCCTCTACATTGTTCTTCTGCTCATCGAGGGCAGTAGTCTCGCACGTATGTAACGCTCTCCGAGCTTTCAAAGTGCACTGCGTCGTGCTGAACGACACGAGGCGCAAGTATGTTATCAGATGCCCTCACGCATACAGATGCTATATATCATTAGCTCGCAAGCAACCCCGTCACCTTGCTTTCTGTTCGCATCTGCCATGAGTACGGTTCCATTTCAACTGATGTGGGGACCTGGGTTAATAGGTGAGCAAGGGGAACCCAGAGTGCTGTTGATCGCCCGCTGACCATCTCTACAGGATGTGTCGTTGGGCTAGTGTGTGTTGATTTCCGTGCTCACGATCCGTTCACGAAAATGATTGACATGTATAGTCTGTACGGGGTTGGAATTGGTCAAACGGTGTTCTACGCACGATCCTTTCCGTCTGACATGCTCCCACTTAAAGTGCTGGTGAGCTCGCTATCAATCTCAGTTCTACCTTCGCTGAATGTCCCTATTGCAGGTGTTCATCGTCTTGTGCGTTCTTCATCACAGAGTTCACTTGACCTGTGCTTGAATTTTCCGTCAGCGTGTTGGATAGCACACATACAATCGTGTCAATATGGTGCTACTATGACTTTTTGATCCTGTGTCGCTTGAATTTGTCGCCTAACTGCACCGTCTATGTGCCCGCGTAAGTTGCTGGATGGTTCACAGCATTTAAAAAAAACTTATGGTGCATCCTGCTGCAGGTTAATGATCGTACGTCATTCATTTATCTAATTTGAGCAAGCAATCACGGAGTCTACACCATTCAGTTTGGGCTTCTTATCATAGTATGTGGCACGTGGCTTCTCTGAACCTTGTACAATTAATGCTGTTCGAGTATTGCACCACCTTCGTGGTCCATTGGTAAGACCTAGTGCATACTTGAACAGACACCGGGGCCTGATACGCATTTACAGTTTCTATGCTCATCGGGTCTGGATAAGTAAGTACTTACGTCCACTTTTCTCACCAAAGCTACAATCCACTTTGCAGTTAGCGATCGGAATCGAGTTATAACATCTGCTATGGTATGGTCTATAAACTCGAACATCGTTCGCCGAGCTTGAATCAAAATAAAAGGTCCTGTCTGCCATTGCTCAGATAGGTCAGTCGTTGGTTGGATTTAAAAAAAAACTTTTTGACCTGACCGTCTCAGTGCTGGGAACACGTTTGTGTTTCCCGATTTCTCCACCTACTGCATTTATTGATTGATATCTGCCTGGGGACACTGCAGTGTGTACGATAGGATTGTACGTGGTTCGCTTGTGTATATACCACTGAACTGATGCTTCGAAGATTTCGCGATCCGCGATGGCAAGCTGTTCTCACCATCAAGGTACGTTGTCGCTGCAAGACTGTGGATGCTAGATTCACGGGCTAGGGATTAGTTTACGCCGATGGCCGCGGTAGCCAGCGCTATCTGCGATGTTATCACCACAACTTCTGTTATGTATTATTTGCGTCCGACGCGTATTCGGTACATACCTCTCCTCTTGCACTGGGAGTTGTTAAACATCTGTTAACTCTCCATAGGCAAGGAAATTACATCAAGAAACTGAATGTCGTCTTCGTGCAGATGGGCGTTTTCACTTTGTGAGTTCGCACCGGGCATGTGGGAATACCATGATGTCATCTTTCTTCCCTCGTAGGATCAATGTATTGGCATTGGCGATTATGGTGGGCGCCTTTCAGAGAACACATGTTGAAATGGAACTGAGGTGATTCTCAGTACTTTGTACAGGATGGCGGGATAAGCCAGTTTCTGACTGCAGCACCGGGTTCCGTACTTGCAAAGTGTGAGTTCGCGGTCGTCCCAACCGGTCGTTACCAAACTCATCCATGAATAGCATACACAAATTCCATGCTCAGCGTGTAAGGCGTTTGACCTATGCAACGAGGACTTTCGTAACGCAGAGCTTGTAGGTTGAACGCGCGCAGGCAGATACGGGAAGAACAGGCAGCCCAAGCTCAACGCACCGTAGAGATTCCAACAGTCGCAATCGCTACCGTTCGATGATACCAGTACATCGAAGCTACTTGTGATCATGACACTCGCTGAGTGTGAGACTCCGAACTGTGACAGTCCGCGGCGGGCAACCGTTATGCTGATTCAGGAATCTCTCCCCGCGATGACCTTGTTTGATACCTTCCCGTATTATCGTAATTGCGGCTTGCGGTGGTCTTTTATTTAAACTTCAGAGGGAGACTGGCTTGGATGCCCGAGCAACTTCGAGCCGCGATATGTACAACTGATTGGAAATGTCGGGCAGTCTAGGGTGTACTAAGAAAAGGAGGACGAGTTGCTGGTCTGTTTTCACATGCAAGTAATATTGTTTAGTAGTCCGCCTCAACGGTTTTTTTTTTTTTCGAGAACAGTAAATGTACTTTAAAGGTAGGGCTTCAAAGAATCAAAGTAGTCAATGCACACAGTCGTCAATACAGAAGGTGAGCTGCTGTAAAAGCTTCGTATTGTTCAGGGGAGCGATATAATTCACAGGCTGTACTTTTGAAAATATCAACACACAAATGGAAGAAGGGGCTTTTCATGAGTGCCGGTGGGATTTTGTTCATTCAAGCTACACGTGTGAGTCATGGTGCGATATCCTCTAGGCTGATCACCACGTGACTTGTAGCAACGCTCAGGCCCGCGTGTGCAAGCGAATTCGGCGACTGCGTCAGGGATCTCACCAGAACGCCAGATATTCATAAAATACTACATCTGACCGTACGCCAGACGAGCGTGCTTGCTATTCCGACAAGTGTTGCATGAGTCTGCATGAAGTAACCCCGCATCATGGAGAACTGCGACAGTGTGGCCCCTGTGATGTCAGTACTTGTCAAGTCGGTTAGCCACGCGTATCGCTATCGACATGACAAGTGGACGGTGTCATTGTCATTGTTTGTGATAGAATTTTGGTGGTCAGATCGGAGAGGGGAATTGAAATACACACGAATTGTATATTCTTGTCCTATCTCCTTTGAAGAAACCAGATAGCGTTGAGTACCGCGTCATCTACAAGCTCTCTCGCCTGACGACCAGACATATGAGTGATAAATTTACAGCTTCCCGTTCCACTTTCCGAGCCATTCATTGATGTCCATCGTCGAACGCTGAATTCACAGTTCAGTTTACACACACAAGTTGCAGCGTCCGAAGAAACCCACCTTGATCCAAGCGGTGGAAGCTCGCAGAGAGTCAAGCGTCTGCGCCAGCGCAAGGTCGTACCGTGAAGTGTCTTTGTCCTGTGTCCTCGCTAAACACGGTAGCAACGTCGAAGATGTGGCAAAACACACCTCAAAGAACTTGTTGATCCTCTCGATATCACGCTCGGTGCTGAGATTCTCCAGCGCAGCCTGCAAACACATAGTTTATACTAAGACTAGCGTATACGCAACAGAAAGTCGACACACCGAGACAACGTTTTTGAAAGAGAAGTTTCCTTTGAATCGTTCCTCGAGCTGTGAAGCCACATGGGTCACTTTCCCGACGAATCAGGCATACAGACACACAGTTCCAAAGTTCTCCGTAAAAAATTCGGCTGATCTTCGCCTTGTCGCATGGTTCATCTGTTGACCACGGAAAAAGTATACAATATCCTGATTTCTGGCTTTGTTAAGGATGAAAGATTCGATGTCCCTTTGACACGACACGTTCTTGCTTGCACACATCGCAAGCCTGCGAGAGGGTAAAGACGCGTGAAAGTAAAAGGATTGGAAGCCTACATACATTGCAGATATACCCACCGAAGGGAGCGTGGTGGGGATTTCGACAAGACTCTTGACGAAGTTATATTCATCCTGACCTCCATATTTCACAGCCTAACAAAGATCAGCTCTCATTGGCGAATACATTTCCGCACGGCCAACGCACGGTTAAAGCAGTTATTCTGAACAGGTCCGCAGGAATCACCGATGCGTCTTTAGTGGTCATGTAGACCTTGAACAATTCTCTGAGGGTATTCACAACACTTCTTGACATCAATTACTGCGTACTAGCAGTACATATCGAATCACGCACGCTTGGTCACCAGCTGCTGCAGCCTGCCCAATAGCTCTGGTCCGGAGCCGCGAAGTGTCTACGGACTCGGATGGCGGATAAACATATCCAAGCCTATCCACGATCGGTTTAAAGAGATTCTAGACGAATGTTGATTAGAATATCGATACCTGGAATCATGGGAACAACCTTGCGGAATTCATTCAAACCACCAACAACCTCCTCGTTTTCCCACCATGTCGACACTATGACAGACAGGTTTTCTGCAACGCTGTCCCAAACCAAGACTGTCCATTTCACCAACCGAATCAGTGAAAATGATGTACCCCGAACAGAGAGTCTCTTACACTCGGTCTCCCTCCTGAAAATATCAACAACAGTAAGCGCACTGCTAACGGAAGCATGTCCAGATTTGGCAAGTGCCATAGAGTCATGAACGAGTCCTATTCGATCGTTGAGGGAGAAAACAGTGTCATCCTTGGCTGCTTCACGTGCGATGCGAGCGAGTCGTTCTTCGGGATAAAGGACCCTATCTGCTCATTATTAGAAATAGGCCCTGGACAAAAACGAATATCGATAGCATACAAACACCGTACGTCCCTGCATTCAGCTTGTACGGTTTGTTTATATTGATCGGGAGAAAGGTATCACGAGAATCAAGCACGGCAGTTTGATCAATTAATGGTCTCCCCGTGTCATCTACGGTTAGAATTGCTAGAGGTACAGTCCTGGGTGAATCGGTAAACGGGTCCGACATGTGAATCCGACTCGAGGACATACCAGATTGTTTGATTATCCTTGTCTTCGACATGGCCAGTCTCAAGATAGCGGTCTTGGCGCACTCTAATTCCATCTTTCGTTTCAGTAACGGTTAGTAGTGGGAATCCAGTCTAAGATCCACCCTCCGGATGAGCGGCGGGAATGGAACCCATATGCCGACACTCACCTTCATAACCCATTCTCCCATCATTTTTGGGATATCAATGGTCATCTGGCCAACCGTTACTCTGTTAATCCCCTCCCATAGATCCTTTGTGGTTGTATTCCCATAGAGGTGGTCCTTGAGGTAGGTTGATACGCCCTTCAAGAAAGCATCCTTTCCAACGAAGTTGCACAGCATACGGAGGACTGAAACCAAATCAATCGCCACATCAATTACGCAGAAAATAATTTTACCGGAGGCTGCTTTTTCGTACGATAGTTTGTCAAATATCTGCGTGCTGTCATTCATTGTACTGGCAACCCATGCATAGGCAAAGGCTTGCCTGATTGACCTTATTGGCGTCGGGGCATTCTACCTCGATCGGGTGAGAGGATAGCTTGGCGTCAAGATCCAGAGCACTGTTCAAGGATTCGGTAATAAAATTGGAGTCGAGTTTCCACTCGGGGTAAAGACTAAATGTGCGTCACATAAAGGACTCCTTGTGGTTTAGGTTGAAAAAATATCGCACCGGTCTATTATAGGCATCAGCACGGCGCAAAACGATAGAAACAAAGAGAACACACCGGTAACGATAACTTCGCCCACCTGAATAACATGAGGATCCTTTGAACCAAATGGGTGAAAATAAACACATACCAGAGTGGCAAACCCCTCATTCAGATACAAGAAGTCCCACCATTCCATTGTTGCGATATTCCCAAACCTGAATGGGAGTAGAACACCATGTATTGTCGGTGCGAATAGGTGACTGACCACATATGGGCTACTTCGTGAGATTGAAAGACAGTTATACGTTGCTTCGTTGCCAAATCGGGGCGGTCCAGATCGATAAGGAATGCGCTCGTACGTCCTGTGATCAGTCCCTGCAAGCCCCGTAAGAAATATGGATGATACTGATCATCCAAAAGGGTATTACCCAGTTCTCCATGGCACCAGCATCGAAGTCGTGCGCCTGGGAAGTCATTCAGGCCAGATGCTCCGGAAAACATTGAAAGTACCTCACCACCAAGGTGTCTAGTTTTGGAAGTGGATACTCGATATCGAAAATTTCTTCGTAGATAGGAAGTACTTTGGCTTTGACATCAAGTGCGTACTGGGCCTGAGTGATGACATCCGGAGTTGCTGATAAATGTTGGAAGATCGAAATCATCTGAAGTGGGAATAGTACTTGCCATATATACGTAGTGGCCGGATTCTGCCTGTCAGCGGACTCTCATAAGAACCTTCAAGATAATCGAAATGGCCGTTGGCGTATGCGACAATGTAGGTCGACATCTGGTGCAATGGGTGATTTGAGCCTTCGGAGACGCATACATCCACAGATTATCTCACAGGAGGAGTTGTATCAAACTTGGTGATCTTCCATTCATCTTTACGCCGTTCGTCGGTACGAAGAGTGGAAAATGTTTTTGCTAGACTTGCACCGTCGTCGTCGTTTGTCTCGGCGCAAGGGTTGTAAGGTTCTTCAGAGATCACAGGCATGTTACTCAGATTGGTAGTATCCGTGCGGGATATCATCGCGACTGAGAACGTAGCCTTGAGGAGAGGTTCGTCCCAGCAGGGGAATGCACGCCGGGCAGCCGTAGGCTAGTATGTTGGTTGTGTTTAGCCTAGAGGGTCTTGGTTGTAGTCGTATTGATAAATTGACGTACTTCGAACTGGGTAAGAGCGTACACCTTCTTTTCACCGCCATCCCCGGATGTGGACTTGTAGTACCCCATCATTGCACCGGTCAGTTTTCCCGAGAATGCAATAGTCAAGGTAGCGGTGGAGTCGGCGGGTAGTGCCGCGGAGAGATCAAGCGTGCCCCGCTCTGCCTCGGAATCGAATGAGGTCGATGTGTTGGTTGGTTGCACTCCGAGATCATGAGAGTACAACGATATGTCGGACAACTGCAGGTCTGCTACGTTGAACGTGAGAGACGAGGTGCTTTCCTTGACTTGCAATCTTGTCCCGACGTGAGCGAGTGCAGAGTAAGAGCAAAGGAAGGGTCCACTTGCCTGATCTTTACAAGGCCATCAAATGTCTCCTTCTCAAGGTCCGTTTTGATGGTAAGGCCGTAGTGAGTGGGCCGAACATTGGTTGGTAAGCGAAAATTGCTGCTAGGCATGGTGGAAGAGCAGGTCGACCGTCGGAACTGCAGTGAGAATACCCGTCGTGGGTAGATCGATGGGCCCAACGTGCGTAGTAATGATGCCATCGTGCACCGGCCGGGTCGAGTCCATTCGCCCAGGTTTTTTAGTGTTCAGTGACGTAACTTGCTGGCTAATCCGTAGTGCCGGACACTAGTATGTAGTCAACCAATAATTATCATACACTCCGCCGCGTCAACGTCGACCACGAGGACGAGTATTATAATGGGATGACATGCTGTGCAAGCAAGATGTGATAATAAATATCAAGGCTTCTTGCCCGATCTAACATTGCCATCATCCCTTTCAGACCCGAACAGCACAGTTGGCGTCTCGTACCGCCATATCGAATGGCCCGATCAGTTCGCCCTCAGGCCGCAAAACCTCCCAGTCCACGTAGGTCTACGCAGTTGAGTGTCTATTGCTCCCCACTCACCGTGACGGTCATTTGCAGCCCGGTTAAGAAGTACCAATCTGCCCGAAGATAGTGACGGTCAAGCTCAGACAGTCCAACCAGAGCCATTTCTCACTGGACATCCTATTTTGCCCGAGGACATGGGTACGCGGTTACCTGGTGGCGTGACCAGTCGAGCCGCTCACCCCACTGCAGACATCGCTGATCTAACACCCGCCCAACTCTACGAAATGAACCAAGTGAGCATGCTCGTTCAATCGCGCCTGTTTCACCCCGTGACTACTCTCTACAGAGGCTCCTTGAAGAGAGCATGGAGTCGGAGCGCCCTCTGGTCTCTCGTCCGGAATCCATATCCGTTCTGCGAGATGAGTACGCCAATGCGCCAGACTTTCTGGCACAGATAGGCACATTGGTCGATCGAGGATATCGTGTTATAATACGTGCCAAAGGTTAGTTGCATATCTCATGCACCAACAAATATTTCACTGGCCACCTACTAGGTGACGGTGACTGCTTCTACCGAGGTGACTCCAACATATGCGTTGTGTTGTCATTTTTGATGCATTTCAGTTTTTAGCGTTGGCATTTGCTTTTTTGGATCGCCTGATAAAGTCCCCGGGACATAATAAAGAAGAACAGATAATCAAAACCAGAAACATGCTCGCCGCGGCCGGTTTCGACGACTGTGTTTATGGACAACCCTACGAGATCCTGGAGGACCTGGTCAAATATTCTTTCACAAGGCTTGCGAAAGCGGAGGAGGAGCTTTGGCTGAATTTTACTGACCCTGCAAGTGCGTCTACGGTTGCGACCTGGTATCTGAGTATCTCACACTCCATATCCCTCAGCATCCAACTACATCGTGATGTACATGCGTCTGCTGACTTCTGCACAGATGCGCCTCGACGAACAGTTTGCAGACTTTCTTTTTGATCCCGAATCCCATGTACAAATCACCGTTGACGAGTTCTGCGGGCGATTTGTAGAGCCGCTAGGAAAAGAGGCAGGTGAGTATATGAACGCTACTTCCCTTGATGAACTCGAGCACCCCAAAAATTAATCAAAATAAAGACCATGTGCAAGTGGCTGCCCTTGCTCAAGTACTGGACGTTCATGTCAAGATTGCCTACCTCGACGGTCACGCTGCTGATGGGCAAGTCAATTTCGTCGATTTCTCAGAAAACGCCTCTCAAGGCGTCATTGAGCCTCTTGTTTTACTATACCGGTAAGCAATCTTGGCCTCGGTTCAGATCGACTCGTTCATGAACAATCTATTAGACCTGGCCACTATGATATCTTACAAAAGGAAACTTGAAACATGGAGAATGAGTGCGGAAGAATGACTGTACATGTACCCATAACATATTCCATGTAAAACATAAGCACATACCCGGGGTGCATCCGAGTCACAGCACTGCGGATTGAATCAATACGTAATAACCAAGCACACTGCGACCAAAGATCGTATCTTGAAAGTAACTAGCAGTCCAATCCAATAAGAGTCAATGGTTGTTCGCTGACAGTCGCTCGGAGGTTGAGTCGACCAGCTGATAATCACCCGTTCACATCCAGGCATCATCGTATCGTGGGAATGGTGGGCATCTCTATTGTCCGACGTGCAAATTGCTGTTCACGAACCGACTTTCTAGCGTTCAATCTAACAATAGGAAGAAATCAGAACCCTCCAAATAATAAAAACGATACATACACGGCCAGTACCGAGTTGACGTATGCTTTAAACATACCCCAGTCAATTCAACGTATTGGAGAACAAATAGCACTCACTTTTGCTCAGAATGGCACCGGGGGCTGCAGTGAGGAACTGTCCGGCGAGGCCCGATTGTACAAAGTACTGAACTAACGATATGAAGAACTTCGATGCACTGAAAGATCGAGACAACGCACAAGTAAGACCATCATAAGCGAATTAATGCTCGAATTGGGCAGATCAGGCGCATGCTCAGTGCAAACGTATGTATGCAATACTTACAGCGAGAGTAGTCCCATTTCTATGAAAACGACAGCAATTTTCTTGATATAATTGTTTCTCCTGGGTCAGGGTTGGACGTCATCTCATATTCCCGGAAAATCTGGGACACATACCGCCGACGAAATGATACCGTAGGGCGAAGATAGTAGAATACCGAAGCCGTGATAACAGCATCACAAAGAGTGCTGGAGAGTGCGGACATTGGCGAGTACTAGTAACAACCGTCACAACAGGCCTCAAGTAGCCGATGTTTGGAAAGTGAACCTTGGTCGAGAAAAGCGTCTCTCCTGTTGGGCTGTGGAATCTGTACAGCTTGAGATGTGCGATCGCCACGGGTATAAAACAACTGACATGAGGTTGCTGCACACTGGCATGAAATTGTAAGCATCAATCCAATCATGAGCCTAGAAAGGCTCACACATGCCAAAAACTTGGGATCGTATAAGCTCAGCGGATTTCGTATCGTACTATAATCACTGACCAATCTGAAGCGTTGCCGTGATAACCTGTTGACAAGTGATGTGTGTGCAACGCTACGCTATCCCAAGAACCGCATATGCGTACTACCATGCCCGTCACAATCCAATTCCGACTGCTGACTGTATTTTGGACCTTGTCAAAGGTGATCGTACCGCGTACGGGAGACTCACTGATCCACACTCTGTGTGCGTAGAAACTAGTAGTAAAGGTGCCAGTGAGAACTGCTCCCCCAGTCCAATCATGAAGCCTACCATTGTACTATGAAGGTTATCCAGTACTTCAAAATGTGAGCAACCCAAGGTGCGCGGATAAATTAATGTCGCTCACGCAGAGGAAGACCCCCATCTTTAAAAGAGGTGATAAACTCTCATTTGTGATGATTCAACGGTTACTCACTAACATCTGCCTGTTAACACGTCAGCCTAGCGATCTAGCATTGAAAGCGATGTGACGTGCCACGGGAGAAGTTTGGTACATTGATATGAATCATTCCGTCGGCAGGTTATCAGGATGTGCCAATAGATGCCAATTAACGTGTACATATGGAGTGTGTCCATGGAGCTGAGGATCATCAGATGTAAACACAATAAAATCAGAAAGATCGGCACACAAAAGCGAATGAACCTAGCGTAGAGTGGATGTAAGTAATGACAATCTGCTGACACAAGGGTGACCCACGATAGCTTTAATGACTTTTGGATCGCTCTGGAATGCCCGAAGATAAAACACATATTGACCAATAGTGACTCCGTAAAGGCTATGCAAGCAAGACAAAGAGACGTGAGTAGAACACAAATAACTCAGATGAGAAAAACACGCAACACGTACAGCGCGGCGACAGCGCAGCCTGATGCGGCAAGGCGTAAGCACCTCCATCATTATTGTCTTGGTAAATCTCACCAATGACTCCGGGTCCCCACATTAACTCGAGCGACGGCAAAGAAGACGACATGGAAATGAAATATAGTCAAAGATTCAGATAATGAGAAAGGGAGAAAAAGTGAGCAAAACAAATAAACCTTGAACAGGGTTGTCGTCCTATGGTGGGAGCGTTTAGCCCCTCAGTATTTTTTTGCGCTCTGATATCTGTTCCAAGGCTGTACCGTACCTTTCCGTTGACGAGCCAATCGGTAAGAGTTTTTTTGAATGGGAGAGTGCTATTGAATAGTCAACTCAATTAGTATTCCCGAAGCAATTGCCAGTATCCAGATCTGTGCCCAGCCCAATGGAGACTCGGTCGTCGTCCGTAACCCTGCCCTGCTATCTTGCTTGGGAGGGCAAACAATTCGTAAGCCTGACAGCAACGTTACTAACTTGACGAGAATCCCTAAAATTAACTGGCGGGGCACGGAGCTTGCACATACCGAAAGCTTGTCAGGTGCATCAAAGTAAAATATATCATGATGCGAGAGTAATAGTCTACTCCACCGCTGCCAGCAGCCGTCCGTAATTTGGTGAAAAGGAGTCAATAACGCCCATAATTGCGGGCCGTACAAGACGAGAAATGACGTACTAGCTCATAAGTTATATAATCAATTGGGGGCCAAGACGTCGTATACAATGTATAGGGCATCACCGGACGACTCGGGACGAGTTCAACGGCGTTTTCGCTAATCCGTGACACACTTGTAAAAGGGTCAGATTACTCTAGACTAACATGCGAAGAGGATGTACTTGTATGTAAGTAGTACGGTGGGCCATTGAAGGGCCACTTGAAGGGCCACTTCAATTGACAACGCACACCTGACAGCCTGCCTCAAGGGAGCTTTAGTGGGTGGCTAAGTTGCAAACCTGCATTACGATTACGCGAACAAGGAATATATGCACTCACGTTCAGGTCACATCAACTACCAACTTACATTAGCTCGTAACGTTGTTTGAACTTTGTGTCAGTCCGTTCCTTTCTGGCTGAGTCACACAAAAATCTTTAAAGGCAATACAATCTCTGTCGGAAGTTGGTCGGACGGTTTATGCATGCCGAACAGTGTTGTCCTGGGTAGGTATATGTATATGCGTATAAGTAGACAGCATGGATCATAGATCAATGATGACGACTTGGAACTAAAATGAACGGACTGTGTGGCCCAGTCAGGACTCAGCATTGAAATGAAATTGCGGACGTGATCAGACAAGTTGTAGCAGACGCATGCAACCACGCACAGCGTCCAGTTAGTAAGTAACTTGGCAGTCCCGTTACTTGGTTGGGTTGGCGAGGCGAGGTTGAACTTGGCGTTCAACTTCAATACTCACGCGCCTTGCTGCTGTTGGACTCGGACGACGCAAGATCTTTTCGCGTCTGCCGCACTCGTTCACCTCTCCCTTTAGTGTGCATGTTGGACTTGCGCGAGCAGGGTCACGGTGCCACGACTCAGAAAATTGAATCGCTTCATACAAACGGGGAGGCCTGGTAAGCGTACCTTCCGCCATCTAGCACATTCGGTGATGCGGTTCGGAAGATTCTCTTTCCGGTATCGCTACCTGCCATCAAAAGCTCACGTACCAGTCATGTCGCCCAACTACGAAACCTGGTCAAAGGAAGAGCTCATCGCGCGTCTCTCCGAACTCGAACAACGCGCCAAAACGAGTCCCCATCGGAAAAAACTCCCAACGCACCGTCTCCCTCTACGTGGTGCAGGTGAACGTCCCTTTCATTTTAAAGATCATCTCGTTCGCAAGGTTGCGGTCAAGTTTTGCTATTCGGGGTGGGAGTACAACGGGTTGGCACATCAGATCGATCCTACCCCATTGCCGACCGTCGAGGAGGTGCTCTTCCAGGCGTTCGCAAAGGCACGACTGGTGGACGCGGTCGCCGGTTTGGATGGATGTGGGTGGGAGAGATGCGGGCGGACTGACGTGGGTGTGAGTGCTGCTGGGCAAGTTGTCTCCCTCTGGGTCGGGAGCGCGCTCCCAACCAACATCACGAACCCGTCCGAGCGCGATGGATCACCATCGGACGACTCGAAACCAGCACCTTCATCTGTACAACCATCCAGTTCAACGTCGGACAGCGACCAACACTCTCCGGAGCTTGTCCCATTTGGCCTTGTCGACGAACCGCCCTCAAATTCGTCCGCTCCACCTCCCCGCACAGAAGAGCTCCATTATGTATCCATTCTCAACCGCATCCTCCCGCCTACGATCCGCGTTCTCGCATGGTCCCCCGTATCCCCCGACTTCTCCGCCCGGTTCAACTGCACACATCGACATTACAAGTATTTCTTTACCTCGCACGACCTCGACATCCCCCTCATGCAACGGGCCGCCGCCGCCCTCCTCGGCGAACACGACTTTCGCAATCTATCCAAATTAGACCCGGCCAAGCAAATCACCGATTTTCATCGTCGGGTCATGAGAGCCGACATCACGCTCGTCACGGGCCAAGGCGAGAACGCCGTTTACGTCTTGGACCTCGTTGGGTCTGCATTTCTCTACCACCAAGTACGACATATCATGGCGATTCTCTTTCTCGTCGGTACTGGTCTCGAATCACCATCCATTGTTCCCACATTGATGAACGTCGACGGATCCGAGCAACCACTCAACCCTACCGACACGCCCCTTTCCATCGTCGACCGAAAACCGGAATACCAAATGGCGGATGCATTGCCACTGATACTTTGGGATTGTGCGTTTTCAGACTCGGATGTACGGTGGCAAACGGGGGATGATAACAATGGGGATGATAATCCCCGAACCAAGGGCGATCTGTATCATCAGCTGCACTCCGTCCACCAACGTTCACTCATCCATACCACGATCGAGGCGCACTTTTTAGCAGCTACCGCCCGGTATCACCCGCCGCCCCCCCAGTACTTTCCATTCAGTTCCACAGGATTGTCAACATCGACCATCCCACCACTGACAAACAAGCAGCCTCCAGTGCTCGGCGTACCCTTGGGCGGAGGGACATACAGAAGAGGTGTCAAATATGTTCCCATAGTTTTACGGAAGAGGCTCGACCATGTCGACATTGCCAACGCACGTTGGCGGATTGGAAAAGGCAGTCGCAAAATGTATACGGTGTATGGTAATGCACCTGACGAGTAGTCTACCTAACTCGAGTTCAATATTCAATGTTTGATGGAAAGTGAGAAAACTGATTACTGTAAGCTTCCGATATTGAATACAAGGAATAGAAGAAACAGTAAAGCCAAACAGAAATCACCTGCACATTACTACGCGTGTAAATGTGTTGCCGGATGGTTGAGATGACAAAAGGATATCACGACTCTACGCGAACGGACCATTGTTCAGGTAAACGTAGGCGTCCTCCGTGGCTGGATTTCCAGTAGGGAGGGGTGCTGCAAGACTCTCATCTAGAGGGGGTTAGCGAGACGTGAAGAAAAGGTATCAGCGGACTAACAACTAGGGTCTTCGTCGATGTGCTTGAAATGTTTCAGAGCCCAAGTCGTCCCAGCCGCAACTTCATCTCGTCGCCTCTGCCTTTGCTCATTCTGAAACCAGACATCGTCACGGTACCTCACAATATGCATGACGAATACCTACCTCAATTCTGCTTTTCTCTCTCGCAGCGGTCTCGAAATCACCTTCCCTGATGCCCTTCGCAACGCCATGCCACAAGCGTCTGCTCTCCCATTCACCCTGTTCTTCAACTGGTGTAACCGTGACTTCCTCCTTCGGAGTCGTGACGTCGTGAAACGTAGTACCTGTTGACTTGTCCGTCGACGTGGTGTGCCAAGTTCCTTGGATAGTACGCTCAGACGAATGTGCAGAATGTGACACAGTTGCCTTAAACGAGTGAGAGGTTCCAGAAAAGTATCCCTTGCCCTTGTAATCGATCTGACATCCCATCATAAGTATGCAGGTATACCTGGCGTGGACAGAGCCCATACCACGGATAGCCAGCCATTCGAACTCTGGATGTAGCTCGTATCGACGAGTTCGATATATGGGGAACCATACCAGAGTCCATCGATGCGAAGACGTGGAAGGGTGATCAAATATTCTTCCTTCGCACCGGATGGCAAGGAAACTGTGAGGATGGCATGACCGACTTGCTTGACAATGATGCTACCGCCTGCATAGATCTGTCACGGTCATGCACAAATCGACAAGGGGGTACGAACCACTGAAACTTGTTTTTTGGGCATTGTGGCCGCTCAATACGATGCCCTTTGCACCGTTGGCTATGTGATAGGCAGTAATGGGAGGGTGATGTGAGACTTGCTCAACCACTAGCGTGGTCTTGCCACCACGAGCCGTTGTCTCTGGCCAATAACCGTAAAACAACCTGTCATGATCAGCCGTCGACGTCGTTCTGGCGGATGTTACACTCACTCTCCGAGTACAGGATTCAAAGGCCTGAATTACAATTAGGTCTGATGAGACGGGAACCGAGCGCAACTTACTTCTTCTCAGAGCCCATCGATTCATTGCGCGAGGTATATTGGCCTTTTAGAGTACTCTAGAGGAACTGATTGAACGCCCAGAGGCAAGAAAGAACACGGAAAAGCAATACAATGAACCATCGCAACACAGCCAACGCACGATCTTCTTCCGTCTTGCCGTCCACGATCTGCGCAAACAACTCTGGACGCTCGCACCAATAGGCTACATGCAAATATGTTACAAGTGCAAAATCCATTTTGAAGAGACACACCGGGAAATTCAGTGAGTGAAGTAGGAGACAAAATGAAAGGGGGAGCCGTCAGAGCCGATAGATCCCCTGTAAAGCCAGCAAGGCTGCGGAAACATTCTGTTTAGTATCCTCGACCACTTGGATGGGACATCGACCAACGATTTGAGAAAAGAGGTCCAACTGCCCTTCTGCGCTGCGGGCACGGCCTATAGTGTCACGGACGAGAGCGTTGGATCGAATTTTGTTCGACATACGTGCAGATTTACGTTTATGATGGTTACAGTCAGATCTATGGAAAATCTTTGGTGGACTTGCCTCGCCAGCTTGTTCAGACATTGTATTCAGATTCTTGCGAGGGGAACGGGCTGGCGGGATGGTCGAAGTTGATGGTCAAGAACGAAATGGGGATGAGGAACGCCGTGCCATGCTGGATTCAGTCGGTCACGTGAAGTGGTCGAGCCGGTAGATGTGACGACCAACGCTTATACGTACAACTACTCATACTTAGAACAAGGACACACAACCATGCGACTAACATGCTTCCTCCGCCGCACGCCGCACCAACCGCCGCACCTTCTTCCTGTAGGCTGGTGCCAATCGCTGAGTTTACCGTAGGTTCGAATGTGTAGAGTAACGTTACCTTGTATGTCAGTGCGGACTTCCTTCGCTGCATCAACGTTGGCTGGACTGTCCGTGTTGGGAGTATCCGAAGATAGAAGTGAGATGACACTGATGAGCTATAGTACACGGTGATCAGCCACTTTTACCAGGACATTTAGAAGAATGCACACGATGCTCTCGACTGTATGAACGGGCACCCATCGTTCACCCGCGTCTTCGTAGCCATATTGATCTTCGCCAGGTGCATGCTAGACAAGATGCGATGAGCTCAGTCTGAGCGTCTTTCAAGATACTCACCAAGATCGAAATGCAGACGACGCCATCTGGATAGACTGAGTGAAATTTCAGCTTCGGAGCGCTTCTGCACTCAGGGTGACTCAACTATTAGGGTGCCACATCGGAGTGATGAACCTCATCTTGGGAGGTGACAAGGGGTAGTCTGATGGAAAGGTCAACCTGGCCTTGAAGAAACCACCCTCGCTAAGAGTGAAGGTGAATCAGTGACGAACGTGTCTGCTGACGAAGAGGGTCTCACTAGAGTGTGTCGGGTGCGCTTTGGAGGAGATCAGTAAGGAAACGGGGCTCGGCGACCCGATAGAAACGACTCACCCAATAATCATGACTTCCCATTCATATAGATTGTTGTCATCAACTAGCCCTTTTCCCATAATTCTGTCAGGAATCCGTTGGAGATCGACACCATCAGGGAAGATTGTCCGTACCTGCAGAAAAGCCCTCCACTGGACGCTTGGTGAGCTCTGTGAGCTGACGACGAAGAAGGAGAGTGTTAGATGACTGAGATGGTGCTGGTGAGCGCGACATGGCGGATGGAGGAGGAGGGTGTGGTCAACGAGCACTCACAGCCACCAAATAGTAAAAGGGACCATTCTCGATCAACGTGATCGTGCGAATCGACTCGAATTTCAGGCCAAGCTGAAGTCTTAGTACTTTTGTTTGCAATCACTAGTAGTTGCATGTTAGCCAATAGGTCATTGACAAGTTTCACACAGACAGGAGAATCTGATCGGCCGTGCCCCGAATGAGAACCCTTTGGACCACGGTAAAGATTCTCATGGTGCAAGACTCCCGTTCTTTACCCGGGTACGGTGGCGCCAGGACCGGCCCCGTTATGATGAATATGAAACGGAAACCACAAACTGGCCGATCAATTGAGGCACCAAGCAGCAGTGGGTCAGTCTGTTACATCATGCCGGGTTACGTAGGATCAGCATGGCTATCAAAAGTATGGGGTATCGGCAATCCAGGGGCTCGTACGTCCCATGGCAATGTAAACCTGACAGGGCTGTCATCGGGTTTAGAAATGTTGTGATGGGAGTTTGGGACATTCTTCGGAATTTTTGGATGCTGGTAAGTAACGCGCCAGTCACTCCCTGAGGGGGAATCTCATTGATTTCCAGCTCGAGAAGACGTGCAGTTGGTTGTACGATAATTTTCTCCGGCGCCAATCGACTTCCCACATGGTGTGGAACGTTCTTGCAGAATATCCTCGTCGGAGACTCCGACATGCCGCATCCGGCTCTGTGCTGTACTCGGACGCTAACATGCGATTCAACATCGCGTCTCGCCATTTTTACCTGGAGAATGGGAGGGTTGTTGCCGCCCTCAATTACCTCACGTACGGCTTCGCTTTAATCGATTTGAATGGCGGCTCGTTGATAACTACATGATGTACATCGTAGACCGGGTATTCCATCTGCTTCCATGGCTTGGTGACATAGTATGTAACAAGGTACTCAATCAAGCTATCTTTCTTCAGTGCACCTACAGCGTTCCCTGGTTTGCGGAGAGCCAGCATTTTCCGTGAGTGAGTACCCCCCAGGGTCATGGTGAACTGCGAAATTCCTAAAGTGGGGTCTCCAGCGACAATTCATGAAATTAAAAACACCAAAGCTTACAAAGGTGGCTGAGATCATCACGCATCACTGGAGGTTGTGTATATTACCATACTGATTTCGCTGGTGATGATTGCCCCAGGTGGATTCGTTGGGATTTCCTTTCGCGCCAGACGCTCCATACTCACGATCAAGTAGCACCCCTTGTCCCGACGTATGAGTGAGCACATTTCCCAAACAAGAGTTGCGGTCATACCACGATACTGATTATGGCTGTGGCCCAACTGGATCCCAGCAATGCAAAAGAAGCCCCAAAACATCAGTAACACCCACATTATTAAACTGGAAACACGAACAAAAATACAGCAATTGCCCGCTTGCTCTCTGTGCCGAATAAAAGCAACACGGAAATGACGATAACTAAGGCATTGTTAGCACCAGGTTGACTGACCTGACGACGTCACTTACAAAATTTGGCAGCATACACTGTGCCTCCATCACGAATAAGAAGTGATACAAGTGGAGTCCTTCCCCAGCCTGCTCTGGAAGCGGCGAAGTACTTGAACAATGTCAAGCCGATCAGCGTACAATGCACCGTAAACCCTATTACGCTAAGCAAGCTCATTGCAGCACGCAATGAATGGTGTGGTTACTCACGATTGATCCCTGCTACTATGTGACAGCTGTACCAGAAGGCACACCCCATGAAATGCCGTGTCATCCTGCAACCATAGTACTCTCATTGCCCCGACTAGCTCCGTCAGGATCAAAACTGACAATAGGAGAATTACTCTCCTAGATCGATTATAGAGCGCAAAAACTATAGGTTTGTCCAGCCCAACTGTGATGGTAATATCTCCTTTCACTCACCACGAAATCCCAAGATACACTCGAGCGCAGTCGCAAGACTTTGTGAGAGAACCAAGATGTAGACTCGCCACATGTCACAGAGCATTGGTGGATTACTGCCATTCGCCAAATGCTCTAGAAAGTAATTGTGTATACTGGTTTTTGAGATAAGTGGCTTTCCGCGTACAGGACACGCTGCGCAGACTTACGCATGCATCGCTATTACAGCGTAACGAAGATAGAAGTACATCCATTTGAAGGGATTTTTATTGTGCATACTGTTGTTGTCAGGAAGCTAACCCGAATATAGACCACGACTCTGTACGTACGCCCAGATGTACTGCACTTCTTCATCAAGCGTCACAATGGCTTGCCAAGCCAGAAAAGTAAGCGCCGCAACTGGAGGCAAAAGTCAGCACGACCACTTGAAATGTTTTATGACGCACCGCTGTGGTAGTGGACGTCGTGAATGGCCACCGCATGTGCAGGAGACATCTTGTGTAACATTTGGAGACGGTTCCCCGGAATCCAGCTCACAAAAAACTATTTATCTGCAGGAGTCTATCCCCTAGCGTGGGTATGTTAGTCAAGGATACTAGTTTTCGGCGATCGCGTGTCATCGCTGCGTCATACGATTTAGTGACATCCAGGCACGGGCCTTAGGAATTAGGTATGGTTTAAGATTCACGCCTTTAGCACAGTTGGTGCTATGAAAACGACCCTGCGTCTCTCCCACGTCGGCTACGACATTGTTCAGGCACTACTGATACACATCAATAAAATAGATTTCAACTGTTATACTGGGGCGGCCCTACGGTGAGACTTCCATGTGGTGTCAGACGACAGATCAGGTTATTGTGTCACAGTAGAGTATGTAGCAGGCGACACCGCTCGCGTTCGAATGGGATGATCAAAACCAACATGATCTATGTCCGAATCAGTTTCTTGATCACCGCGATGTGCATCTTTGCGGCATTATGTGTTTATTGCTTAGCATTCCGTGCTTTCTGAACTGGATAACCATCTCGGTCACTGATTGGGGATGACAATGCGTATCTACCAAGTACCATAATCTGACGGCGTGTTTTCTTGTCAATCGAAGTCGTTGAATTGCAATCGTCTCGATATATTTGCTCATTCACTCCATTGTTGAGTATGAGAATCCTTTGTGATAAGCTGGCTGCACTACATAGTGAATATTGGTGATACACGCAATATCAGAACCTGAAAATGTTTACGTTAGAGTATATATTAACCCCTTCGGTAGGTAAAGGGGGAAGCTAACCTTGAAGTACGCCACATCCCGGAATCCGGCCACAATTAAAACCACAAACGCCAGTTTCAGGAGGATGAGGACGGTAAGGAAGACGACCACTTTCCGATTCCCATTTAAGTAGTGCAAAAAAAAGTTGAGCAACCGGTTCTTGAACTTACTTCTGGTGGTCAAAAGAGGTGAAATCTATAAGGCCGAAACCACAACAAGGTCTAAACTACAGCGAGGGTAATAACCAGAAGGCCATTAAAGAGCATGATCAGCCGTTTGAAGTGCTGCGGAACAATCAGTCATTATGAATACAGGGGGATTTTCAGGGTTTCGGTTTATTGTATGGAGCTGATACCATCACGAAGATGTTTCAACCACATGGTGGTAGAGTAGGTAAAGTATTAGTCCAGCGATTGAATACAAGTTCCTAATCAAATTATGTAAGCAGGTACCCCTTGACACTGTATGACCGGGGTGCTCGGGGTCGCTACACCTTCTGCCCTCGGATACTGCATGGTTAGTGTTACCCATGACTGTTAACACGGAGGAACAGGAATGGCAACATTTGGATCGCACAAATTGGCGTGGGCTGGGCCTTGCGGATCCAATCAAAAACGTCCAAGTGCGCATATTTTATGTTTCGCACACTTCCCAACTGATCATTAGTCTGACAGGACAAATGGCTCTTGCTGCCTGCCTTCCTTAAAGTAAAGGGTCTCGTCAAACAGCACATTGACTCGTTCAACTACTTTGTCGATACCGACATCAAAAACATCGTCAAAGCGAACAACAAAGTCACCTCGGACGTCGATCCCCGATTCTGGCTCAAGTACACGGACATTCACGTCGGTTTCCCAGACCGCACCGATCTGGACGCTATCGACAAGAGCATCACCCCTCACGAATGTCGGTTGCGCGACATCACCTACAGTGCACCCATTCTCGTCACGATTCAGTATACTCGCGGCAAGAACGTCGTGCGGAGGCCCAACGTCAACATTGGTCGTTTGCCCATCATGTTGCGGAGCAACAAGTGCATCTTGACCGGACGTTCGGACGCACAACTCGCCCGCATGTCCGAATGTCCGCTGGATCCCGGCGGTTATTTTGTCGTAAAGGGCACAGAAAAGGTCATTCTTGTTCAGGAACAGCTGAGCAAGAACCGGATCATTGTCGAAACGGACTCCGTCAAGGGTGTCGTCCAGGCGTCTTGTACTTCGTGAGCATCGACGTGACATCTCCCCAGCTCGTCACCCACAGTCTTTCTTTCTAGTTCAACTCACGGCGGGCTCAAGTCCAAAACGTATGTGGCCACCAAAAAGGGAAAGATCTACCTTCGTCACAATTCGATCCACGAGGATGTCCCGATCGTAATCGCTCTCAAGGCACTCGGGATTCAGTCGGACAAGGAAGTCCTCTTGCTCACTGCTGGCACTACAGATGCATACAAGACCGCATTTGCTGCAAACCTAGAAGAGGCCGCTAAACTCGGTATCTTCACTCGACATCAGGCTCTGGAGTGGATTGGATCCAGGGTGAAGGTCAATCGCAAGGTCGTAGGCCCACGAAGGCCAGCCTGGGAAGAGGCGCTGGAAGCGCTCGCGACGATCGTATTAGCCCATGTGCCAGTTATCGGATTGGATTTCAGGTCAAAAGCTATCTTTGTCGCGACCATGACGCGGCGCGTTCTCATGGCCATGGACGACGAAAAAACTGTCGACGATCGTGATTATGTTGGTAATAAACGTTTGGAACTGTACGTATCGACATACACCTAAGTCGTGTTTAGACACTCACCCAGACTGAATCCAAGGGCCGGCCAGCTTCTGGCGTTGCTCTTCGAAGATTTGTTCAAGACCTTTAATGCAAATCTCAAATCTGCCATTGACAAGGTCCTAAAAAAGCCGTCTCGTACGAATGAGTTCGACGCGTTCAACACGATGCAATTTCAGGGCGACCACATCACCTCTGGTTTCGTTCGTGCAATTTCGACCGGTAACTGGTCTCTAAAGCGGTTCAAAATGGAACGAGCCGGCGTCACTCATGTTCTCAGCCGGTTGAGCTTCATATCTGCACTCGGTATGATGACCCGTATCACATCTCAGTTCGAAAAGACCCGCAAGGTCAGTGGACCACGCGCGTTGCAACCCAGTCAATGGGGTATGCTCTGTCCTAGCGATACTCCAGAAGGCGAAGCCTGTGGTCTCGTAAAAAATCTAGCGCTCATGACACACATTACTACGGATGTGGAAGAAGGGCCAATTATACGCCTGACGTTCATGCTAGGAGTGGAAGGTTCGTGCCCAACTGTCATCTTCGCAAGCCAACAACTCATCAGTGGGGGTGTAAAGATATCAGCCTAGTCACTGGCACGGAGATATATGGACCCCACACTTTTGTCGTTAACGTAAATGGGACGATCGTGGGGCTGACGCGATACCCTTCCAAGTTTGTCGCCAACTTACGAAGGCTTCGCAGAGCAGGCCGTGTCAGTGAGTTTGTCAGCGTCTACGTAAACCACCATCACCACGCGGTTCATATCGCGAGTGATGGAGGGCGGATATGTCGACCAATGATCATTGTCGAACATGGGATGCCAAAAGTTACCGCAGAACATATCGTTGTCAGTACCTTTTTTCCAGTCTTTTGGTTATCGCTGAGGGGAAGATTTCGGATGACCAGCAACTAAAGGCGGGAAAGCTGACATTTGACGACTTTTTACGGCGCGGTCTTGTAGAGTACCTCGACGTCAACGAAGAAAACGACTCGTACATTGCCCTGTACGAAATAGACATTATCATCGCGACAACACACCTGGAGATAGAACCGTTCACTATCTTGGGCGCCGTTGCCGGGTTGATTCCTTACCCCCACCACAACCAATCCCCACGCAACACGTATCAATGTGCTATGGGAAAGCAAGCGATCGGCGCCATTGGATATAACCAATTCCATAGGATCGACACACTTCTCTACCTCTCCGTTTACCCTCAGCAACCAATGGTAAAGACCAAGACGATCGAGCTGATCGGGTACGATCGTCTCCCTGCTGGTCAAAACGCGACGGTCGCTGTGATGAGCTACTCTGGGTACGACATCGAAGACGCCTTGATACTTAATAAAGTATGGCATCGCCCCTTTTCTTGTTCCTTATTTTGCATGTGCTTACGGGATTTGTATAGGCTAGCCTGGACCGTGGCTATGGACGTTGCCAAGTGTTGCGGAAGAATGCCACACTTATCCGAAAATATCCTAATGGCACGTCAGTGTTTGTTTTTCTTTACCATATCCCCTTGGGGGAAACGGTATTTTCCAATTAGAAGATTGATACCTATGATAGGTTCGATCGGCTGGCGGACGCCCCGCTCGACGAGAATGGTGCGATCCAAAAAAAGTATGACATCATCCAGTTAGATGGTCTCGCTGGCGTCGGAGAACGTGTCGACCCAGGAGACGTCTACGTGAACAAACAAACACCGACGAATGCAAATGATAACACGTTCACCGGCCAGGCCGCCACTGTACCTTATAAAAACACGCCGATGACTTATAAATCACCGGTGGCGGGCTACATTGACAAAGTGATGATCAGCGACACCGAAAACGATCAGACCTTGATAAAGGTCCTGATCCGCCAGACACGGAGGCCAGAATTGGGGGACAAGTTTTCTTCTCGACATGGCCAGAAGGGGGTATGCGGATTGATTGTGAATCAGGAGGATATGCCTTTCAACGACCAGGGGATTAGTCCTGGTAAGATAGTGGCTCTGTCGGGCCATGCGTTGCAACTGATGCGGTCCTGTAGACACCATCATGAATCCCCATGGCTTCCCTTCTCGAATGACGGTCGGGAAGATGATCGAATTGTTGGCTGGCAAGGTTTTTTTTTTTTCACCGCTATTTTTTTTCGCTTCTCATATCCGATTGGTAGGCGGGTGTGTTGTGCGGTAAGCTCCAGTACGGCACTGCCTTTGGCGGATCCAAGGTATGCCGGTTCCAAACATTCTTGTCGAAGAGGGGGCTGAAAATATCCTGATGCAGGTGGAAGACATGTCACGGATCCTGATCGAGCACGGGTTCAATTACGCTGGCAAGGACATGCTGACAAGTGGGATCACGGGCGAACCAATGGAAGCCTACGTGTACTTTGGGCCCATCTATTATCAGGCGAGTCTACCACAGCCATGACCACCTGGCGGCAGGACGTTCATCCGAGGCATGTTATATACAGAAACTGAGTGAGGAAGCTCTTTTTGTTCAATGTGCTATCGATCGCGCCACCGATTGATTGACTCCCGGTAACAGAACACATGGTCATGGACAAGATGCATGCTCGTGCAAGGTACGCGTGGACTGAAAAGGAGTGTGGTTGGATGCTTATTCGTGGACATGGACAGAGGCCCACGCGCGACGTTGACGCGGCAACCTACTGAGGGCCGATCTCGGGAGGGAGGGTTGCGGCTGGGAGAGATGGAACGCGACTGTCTCATCGGATACGGTGCGACGCAACTGTTACTAGAGCGACTGATGATTTCGTCGGACAAGTTCGAGGTAAACGCCTGTGAGGAGTGTGGCCTGATGGGCTATCACGGGTGGTGTTCGTACTGCAAGAGCTCGAAAAAGATGGCGACGTTGACGATTCCGTATGCAGCCAAGTTGCTATTCCAGGAGGTGAGTGGGCGTTGAGCCACGTCGCGTGGGCTAAAAGGAACGCACCCTTTTTTTAGCTGATGGCGATGAACGTGGTACCACGCCTGGTTCTGGATGACGCATGAGAATCGTGGAGCTTGTTGTGTGCCGAGTTGCGAATGGATGTATCCTGGCAACAGGTGCTGTAGTGGGAGGACGTCCCATAATGATCCTATCAGTCGGTAAGGACCAAGCTGTGTTGCTGCGCTGCAGAGAATCGCACACTTCGCGGCCGGGTCATGCATCATGTGTGGCGTGTCGCGATTTGGGCGCAGAGCTGGCTCAGATGAAGTATTAATGAAATGCGGCACGACGCAACGTCTTATCGCCGAAGATAAGATAAAAAAGATACGTATGTGGGGTAAGAATAGAAAATATATAAAAAACAGATCGAGGCGTTCTGGGGGTGCTCTGGATGTTTAATAACCGAGCTTGCGGCCCGAACGCAACGAAGATATTCTAGCGACGGGCGGCGAGTGGCGAGTGGCGTTCGGGTCAGTTTTTTTGGGGGGGTTCATTGGTTTTGCCCGTGTTGGCGGAGTTTTTCTCAGCTTCCAACATCTTTTCTCAAGACCAAGACCAACACAGCGATGGGTTCGCGAGGTGGATCTGGCAACAGCGCGACGGCCCTGCGTCGGCTCATGACCGAGTACAAGCAACTCACGTCCGGCGGTGCGTACCGAAACGCGCTCCGCAACCTCGCTCGCCCGAAAAATCTCACCCTCGCTTTTTTTTTCTTTTTCTTTTTCCTCAAAGGTTCTCCCGATGGCATGTTCACAGCAGGTCCGCCACACAGATCGCGCCATCGTGACCTAGATGCGATTTGATTCTCTCCTGACGTGACACCCGCACACCCTTTAGGACCCCTCTCGGAATCCGACTTTTTCACCTGGGAAGCGCTCATATGCGGCCCGAAAGACACGCCCTTCGTACGTCGCCCCTGGCTGTCCATGACGCACGGCTTTTTTCCACCCCCTGCTCGTTACCGACCCGTGTTTAGGAAGGTGGCGTCTTCGTCGCGAAGCTCACGTTCGTAAGTCGTCGTTGCGCTCACGCCGCCACCGTGCTGTGTGGCCCACGCCTCGGACGCAGCCCACCGATTACCCCCTTTCGCCGTTCAAGATGAAGTTCGATCCACCCTTGTTCCACCCTAACAGTACGTGTCCACCCCCTCCCTTTTTCCACCCACGGTGTCCCTGACGTTCACATGCCCAGTCTACCCAGACGGCACCGTCTGCATATCCATCCTCCATACCCCCGGCGACGACCCGACCATGTACGAACAGGCGTCCGAACGCTGGAGCCCCGTCCAGTCCGTCGAAAAGGTCATCCTCTCCGTCATATCCATGCTCGCCGGTACGTCTCGACCCCCTGGCGTCACCGCCCAAATGCGACTCCCTCACGACAGAACCCAACCTGGAGAGCGGCGCCAACATCGATTGCTGCAAGCTCTATCGAGACAACAAGCCAGTACGTGTGCCACCCACGACGACATTAACATTAACCAAACGAAACTGCTAGGAATACGAACGTCTCGTGAAGGAATCCATTAGGCAACAGCTAGGATTATGAGCACAACAATGCCAAGTATGAAAAGAAGAATGCCAAGAAAGAGGTGTACTCGCGTAGCCATTATTGTTCCATCAGCCGATAGAATAATATTAAAAAAACAAAAAACGAAAACGAAAAAAAAGGTCCCCGAGTTATTATTGCGGTTGACGCCGAAACACTTCGCCATCAAATTCCGGGCCTGTCATGCCAAAGATGTGGCGTTGGACGTATTCGTTGCGGAAAATGCCGTGCGGGTCGACGTCCTGTAGCACGCGCACAAAGTCGTCAAAACGGGGATATAGTTTACGCAGCGTATCTGGTCGAAGCGAGTGGGCTTTCACCCAATGGGGACGCCCGCCATGACGCAAGAGGATGGCTTCGAAACGTTCAAACAGGGTTCGAAAAGGTACTTCCAGTCCGTACGGCCTGACCACGTCAAGAACAAACGCGACCCGTGACGAAACAAACAAGACGGGAAAGACGAGATACGCTCACTTGAATTGGACGATGCCGATCCAGCACGTCCTGCGACCGCCGCTCGGACTCAACCAAATGTCGTCACTATCCGAGAATCGGATCTCGATTGGAAAGTGTGGTCGTAAGCCGTTGGGATCCGCGAATTCCCTGCATAGCCATGAATGGAGGTCGTGCAGGCAGCGCTTCGTGTTCTCATACGGTATCGCCCACTCGGTGGTATGTTGGGGAAACTGTTCGGGGTGGCTTTTAGTTCCCGAGGCGGTGCACGGGGTAGAAGAGAGGGTAAAAAAAGCGACAGGGACGCACTCGACAGTCGAGGTTGAATATGCGGTGGCTGTCGTCCACGACGACGGTGTCATTCTTGACGAGCGAGGCGGCAAACCTTGTGGTGAATATGTTCAAGTCGAGAAAATAGCGGCCCAAAAAGAGGAGGAACTGCAGCACGTGGAAACCGAAAAAGGAATCGCGGAGCCAGCTTGCCACTGATCGTTTTGGCTGACAGATCCAAGGCACGATTGATAAGAAGGGGGCGTTCGCTGGGTGGGTGGGGGGGCGGACGGAACGGGTGCTTACCTCTGCAGTCCGATCGGCAGAACAGACCCGGCAGGTGTCCGCAGCCGGGTACCACCATATGCGAACGTGTTGCGACGCGAGGACGAGGGCGTCTACGCTGGAGACGCACTCGTGAAACGTCAGCGTTCTCTGGGCTTCCCTGAGCCGAAACGCTGGTTCGACCTGGAGGGTGACGGATAAGATAAGGCCAGTGCTACCGAGGCCGCAAATCGAAGCGATGAAGAGATCGGGTCTCTCCTGTCGGGAACAGGATACGTGGGAACCGTCGGCCAATAAAAGAGAGAGGGCGATGACATGTGTGGAGATAACGCCGTAATGGATGCCTGTTCCGTGGGTCGCGGTGGTGACGATGCCGCCGAGGGTCTGGTCGGAGATGGAGCCGACATTAGACATGGCGAGGCCGTGTTTGGCAAGCTCGACATGGAGGGCGTCGAGGGTGATGCCGGCCTCGACGACGACGACGCACTTCTCGACGTTGACCTGGTCGTTGAACATGACTCATGTATAATTTTAAAAAAGACGGTGCTCGGCTAGATCGGCATACCTCTAATAGCCGGTTAAGCTTGGTGGTGCGTAGCATGTATCCGGAGGTGCAGGCGAGATCGCTGGGAGAATGACCTACGCCGACGGCACGGACGACCTTGCCTTCGCGACGGGCGAGGTCGAGAACGAGCCGGCACTGGTGCTCGTTCTCGGGCTCGAAGATGGCGAGCGGTGCGCACTGGAAGGTGCGTGCCCAGTTGGTAAAGCGGGCGTCGGGCGCGAGGAGGGGGAGGAGGAGATGGTGCAGACGGGGCATGGCTCAGCGGGACGGAGCATCTGCGGAGACGAGACCGACTTTAAAGCATTTTTGAACGCGCGGTGTGCTGGTCCGGGATGGTGTCGGAGTTGTCCGATGAGACGGACGGACTTGTCCGCACGAGGCACCAGGTCAGGCCCGATGGAAAATCTCAAGGATATATAAAAAAAAACAAGAAACACATATGGATCATCCACTCAAGAATTCGAACACGACCCGCCTCCACTCCTGCCCCTCGTAGTACAGCACCCCCCGCACCTCTGCACTGTCCATCTCCAGCCCAAGCTCAAATTCTAAAATAGAAACAGATACAGTCAGTAGACACCGGTTGCTACGACCCACCACGCACCCGTATAGAACCCGCCCGGTTGCGCCACGCTCGCGTTGTGCTGGAACGTGGGCAGCTCGCTCAGATCCACCGACCATTTGCAAAGCTCCGTCGTCTCGCCCTATGGCATAAAACGTCAGTTGATATCTCGGTGACGTGTCAGCGTCCACAAAAAGTGTCTTGCCTCATCCGTGTATCGCATAATCCTGTCGGACTCAGACGTGTACAGGACAGCCACGAAATTGCAATCTGCACCCCATGGCCATGTCAGCCATCATCACCCCCAGCCATGCTGTTCCGACCTGCCTTGGCTGTTCTGTGAGAACTTGCTGTGACCAACGGTTTAGGCTGATTCTCGACACGACCCACACAGTATTCCCTTACCAGAACTTGGTTTTCACCCGTTGCCTGCAGTCCTCCGATCAGCCCGAGTCCATCACACCCATTTCAAATCCACACTTACCCCTTTCGTAGGATCGCACCCTTCATCACCAGATACTGCAGCCTAGATCGCTCTGTCACGAATCTGAAACTCGAGATGGGCCCCACGACGGCGCTTACCGATTTTCGCATATCGGCACATGCGCGTTGTTCTCTTTGATGTATGCCGGCCGCTTCAGCCAATCCTCGGGCTCCGCTGGGAGTTTCACCTGCGACGACGCCTCAACGACACATTTCCAACAAAGGTAAAACGCACACGTTCACCTTCATAATGTATGCCCGCGGCGCGATCATGGTCGACACGATCGCCCTGCGCGAGAGTCCGTACTGCGCGGCACCACGCACGGTGGCCGTATCCGCATCAGATGGCCGTGCGATGACCTTGATCTTGCCAGAGAACTTGGACTGCACACGAAACACATTTAATTCACCGTCCCGTAATCGCTTGGCGCCAGAACTTGCCTCCACTTTTCTGAAAAGGTACTCGCTTCCTGCGAAGCCTCCCACGAGAAGCAACGCATCGATCCGTTGCTCCAGCTTCCCCGACTGGTCTTCGATCATCTCGAGAACCTAAACACGCCGACAACACAGTCAGTCCAACGATCAACACGCCACCCGTCGCCCCTTACCTGATTGACGACAGGGTCAAACACTTCCCGGCGAATCAAAATTCCGGGGATCGCAAGCTCGCCATTGATCAGCCCGACAGAAGGATCATGCGGGTCCTGCACATTGAAGCATGTGAAATGAAAATAGGTATCTGGGGGGTTTTCATTTACGGTCGCCGTCGACGGAAATCTCCACGCGGCGAAGGCGACGTACCATCATCGGTTTCACCTCTAAACGCGAGCTTGTCGGTCTGACTAAAAGAGTGCATGAAATAAGCCAAACTAGCCGCATCGAGGTGAGCGGGGTGGTCAGCTAGTAACGTCTTGACGAGCTCCCGGAATCGAAGATCCAGAAAGAGTGAGCCGCAGTTCGCGCCCGATCGTGCACAAATCTCGGCGATTTCGAGGCTCCCGTTCTGGCTGACCTGTCCAAGGATCTTGTAACACGCGAGGTCCTTTCGGCGGCGGCCAGTCAAACGTGCACACGTTGGGGAAAAAATAAAGAGACTATACATACGACGGTACCGCCTCCGGCATCGCAAATCATAAAGTTTTGGCTCGAACGGAGTTTGTGGAGGTCCGTTAAACGAGCGCAATGGACTGCAGCGGCTTCTGGTTCACTAAATATAGACGAGTATCTCAGGCAAGAAAAGGCGGTAACGGAAACCTGTCGTGAACGTACGTGATGATACGCAAGCGATCTCGCCAATGAATGTCGCGAGCATGTGCGGATTGGACAAGACCGGCCTCAATTGCAGCCGCTCGCATGAGATCACACCCCCTGTTGTCCCACGCCGCAGGGCAGGTCACCACGACATCGGCGCTATCTACGGAACATGAACGGGTCCGAGGAGAGAATTTTGGAGGGGAAGCGTACTCAAGTCTGCGACGGCGCCTATCTCGCGGGTGATTTCCTCCTTTGCGTACTCCCACAGACAGGTCAAAAAGTCGACGATCAAGTTCATGGCAGACTTTCCGGGCTATAAAAAAGAGGACGTGGTCAGGAACGTGATTTGTTATTCGGCACGGGATCGGAAACGCACGGGAAGCTGCGGCAATCGGGGGTCGACGGTGGACTCATCGCGTAACGCGCGCGGTTCAAGGAACAGTTTGAACCTGACAGGGAGAAGAGGTCAGAAGTGGAGAGGAGGGGGAGAAAGGATGCGTACCTACCATTCGCAGCGCATGGTACCTGGCATGGGGCTGGCGTTCTTTGCTTCGAGGCCCCAGGCCAAGACCTGACCGAGGTCGTCGTACAAAAGACACGTGGGCACCTTACGGAACGTCTCGAAGGAGCCGGGCCAATGGAGGATCTGTTGGACGACGCCGGAAGCAATGCGGGGGGAGCCATATGCCTGTTCCAATGGGGGTCAGAGGGGTGGGGAAGGAGAAGCTCCGTCGGACTCACGACGCCGGAAAAGGTGGTACCTGGGGCGGAAAAGAGGTCAGGAGGGAGTGCGGAGGGCGGTGGGAGTAAAGACGCACCGAAATCGATGGCGATGGACATGCGGCCGTCGTTGACGGCGGGGGCAAAGTCGGGCTGGGGCATCGTGGTGGACGGGTGGGAGACGACGAGGGGGGGCGAGGTCGGCGCGAGACGGGGCGGGAGGGGGATGGGGGTG
>JBBPUI010000045.1:0-52294 GCA_038094615.1 Heimioporus aff. retisporus | reverse complement strand
CCCCTCTCTCGATCCAAGGCTCGATATCGCTTCTAGGTATACTCTACCTCTACGTCAAGACCATCGAGCGTGCGCACACGCCCGCCAAAATGTGGGAGAAGATCCCGCTGTCCAAAAACTACTCCAAGGCGCTCGAGCAGGTGAGCGAAAAAAAAATAATCATGCCGTCCCCATCGAACCCGACCGCCGACGTACGGGAGCAGATCGACAAGGAGCTCATGTACTGGCCGAACTTCACGATCCACAAGTGCAAGCAGCGCGTGACGAAGATCACGCAGTACCTCATCAAGATGAGGCGGATAAAGCTGCGGGAGGAGTACGTCCGCGTTCGCCGTCTCTCGTCCTGGCTACCTGACGACTGACGTGGGTAGACCGAAGTTGATTGGGGTCAAGAAGAAACTCGATCGCAGAGAGGCGACGCGAGAACGCAAGGCACTCTCTGCCGCCCATTTGGAAAAATCGATCGAGAAGGAGCTTATCGAACGACTGAAATCAAAGGCGTACGGTGACGCTCCTCTCAACGTCAACGAGACCGTGTGGCAGGCTATACTGGACAGAGAGAAAGGAGGGAAAGAAAAGGAAGTGGAAGGGGAGGTGGGCTTGGACCTGGTTGACGACGAGACGGACGGGGGGGACGAAGAAGAAGACGAGTTGGAGGAACAGTTTGAAGGGGATTTTGTCAGTGATATAAGTGGAGACGAAGCCGGGCTTAGCGACTTGAGCGACCTGGAGGACATTATGGTCAGCTTTGTTGTTGCACTTGTCCGCCTTCTCACTCTTTAATAGGACGAGGGACCATCGGAGGAGGATAGCGAAGGCTCGGACGAGGACGGGGATAGTACAAAAGATGGCTCACGCTCAAACACCAAAGTCGTGTTGGGCAAGCGGAAAGCAAAAGGACCACCAAAAGGACCTCGCAAGAAATTGGAGAAGCCAAAGAGTGCGTTTGTTCTGATTTTATCCATTCCTTGGTCTCGCTCAACCACCTTACAGAAGGACCAAGAGTGGAGGTGGAGTACGAGCACGAGTTGGAAAGTATACCTATTACTCGATCATCCCTTTCGAATTGGTAGCTGTTTTCGTGTTCGCTTCGGGTTGGCCTGAGTAAACCTCATTTCCACTCGGTGAACCTGACCGAAAGGATGAACAGTGGGTAAAAACCCGACAAGGCTTCACAACACTGTACCCAGGAGAGCCTCATGATCGCAGCTTTGATTTCGGTATGCTCTCATATATGGGCGCCTGCACCTTCAGGTTGGCTTCCCGACTTTCCCGGTCGCAAAGTTGTGTTGTGTGGTTTTCGAACATGGTTGCCTAATACCTAGCAGCTCTGGACCGATATCATCCTTACACCAAGTAGTGACCGCATTGACTGGATGAATGACATTATCCATTCTACTAGCATATCCAAAGAGGCAGCCCACCGAGCTACCACCCAAAGAACAAGTCTGTTACCTGACCTAACATACCCTTTGATCCTTGGGAAGGGACGACGGACACGGGTGTCACCTTTTGCACAGGGGAGGCAGCAGCCGGCGCGTGTCCCTTGCGGAAAGCGGCGACAGACGGTGCGAGTTTGATTGGCGTGCCCACGACGGTCGCAGGAGATGGGCTATCGACAGTCATCGCAGACGACTGTGCATTACCTTGAGACGTTGTCGTCGATGCTGCGAATTCGGACCCGCGCAACGAAGACCCGAGGTCTGCCGCTGCCGCCGCCGCCGCGTCCTAACACAGCCGTGGTCAGAAAGCCTGGATGTCGAGCAAAGTGCGTATTGACGTACGGCCCACTTGACACCGACCATCCAACTGCCGCCCAAGGTTTCGCCATTCCTTCGAACGACGCGCGCTGCCTCTCCAGGGTCTCTGAACCCGATTCTGAAGCAGTTGACGATCTCCGTGTTGGGTTCGGGTTCCGTGGCCGCACCAAGCGATTTAAAGTACTCCACGGTCGCAGAGTATCTGTCAGGGGGATAGCCAAACACGATCACATAGGTCATGGGGGACGACGACGGTGCCACGTCTGTACGAGGTGGACGGGCGGACGATGGAAAGGAGGGTCCATCGAGGGAGAATGCCTGAAAGAGACACGAATCAGTCTCGTACGAGAACAGGGTCACGTAGCCAACAAACATACTCTCGGCGGCGCCCTCTCCGACGCGCCAAAGGGCGACTCGCGAAACACGTCGTTGATGGAGGTCGTCGGGGGTGCATCCGTGTCTGCGAAAGCTTGCCGTTGCCTGCACGAACACGAATCAGCGATGGTGAGCGTGGAGGGGGCATGGGTACCGACGCGGAAGCACTCTCGAACATGGAGTCTGCGCCAAAGTGGGAGGCACCGCCGCGGGAGAGCGCGAGGTTCATTTTTGCCTTGGTTTGCACCGTGGGTATCTCGTCGGTATGCTGGGCGTTCTGGAGTGCGTGTGGGCTGTGTTGTTGGGCAGACTGGGGGGTGTTGGGCAATGAGCAATGAGGCAGGGTGAAAACTGGTAGCACTGACCATCATGTAGCCTGGCTGGTAGTGGGTTCTGGATTGTCCAAAGGTGTCGGTGAGGGACGATCCGAGCGTGGAATGGGCAGAAGTGCTCGAACTAGCCCAGGAATGTGGATGTGTGCTCTGGGCGTTGGAGGTCATCGTTGCTTTCAAGCTTGTTTCACACGGTGCACTTTTTTGATACACCACGACTTACCCCCTATATGTAGCTCCGATGAACCAGCAAATCGAATGAATACTGCGATTGAATTCATCTGACATATACTAGGTGCGACTGGTTCTCTGAATCTGTCTGGTGTTCTCTGGGTGCTCACTAAAAGTACTACACGAATACGAATACAAGAAAATCATCGCAATCTGATCGACAAACTGGGTAGGTCCTTTCCGCATCTTTTCAAATAAAGCTTATATCGCACACATCCCCGGCGCGTTTAGACGCCTAACCTTTGCTACATCTTGGTCACTGCACGTCTCAGCGGACAGTATCGCATCCCAATTGCGATAGACGTACCTGGCATTTTTCAGAATTCATAATCATCTTCAATCTTTGAAATAGCGGCAAGCACATCATGGTTTGGTTTAATTGACGCCGCAGCGTGAGTTTTCCTCGGGCGTTCTAGCTTCTCTGATCCACGGACGGCTGGGATGTGCGCCGCGCTGGCGGTCGCAACGATGGCACCCCCACAGGCGGCGAACGCGGAAACGACTGAAAGGGAGACGGCAGTCATAAAATGAGTGTCCGGCATGGTCGTCGGACGAAAGGTATCCGTCCGCTCGCTCTTCTTGCGCCCCCCTTTATATACTATTCGCCAAGCAGAGATCAAACCTTTGTTTATGAATTAAAATTACCCAAACGAAGTCTAGCGTGGTCAGCTAGAGCCGGTCGACAATATACCATCCGCAAATGGCTGGCGAAAACAGCACTGAAAAACCTCGGCGGCTCCAAATACGAATTGGTGCGTCAGACAAAGACAAGTGCAACACAGACTCTCCTGGGAATGAGTACGGAAGGGATCACGATAACGGTCGAAGACGAAGTGAGGTGCTACAGCCACCGCTTCTGTTACGAACTTGTCTCTGGTTCGATGACACTCACGCACGTCAAATTCGTGGGATTGAAAGAACAGACTCATGACACGCCCTAGCAATACGACCCACCAATCCCTCTGGTTTCGGACGGCTCACTCGCCACTCGGTGCGCCAACCCGAACCTCGACCATCGCCCAATTACAGCGTATTAGATAGGCCGCTGACGGTGATCCCCGACGGTCAAACGCGGCGACCACCGGCTGTTATCAAAACACTGGTTCTGCCGGTCCCAGGCCGGAAGTAGAGTGTTCGCCTTTATTCCGTTCCCAGTTCGACCAGCCCCCAAAGCGAGTCCGGCTTCTTACTCGACCATGTGTCGCATACGTTCGATAGTGCATCGACATCAGTCGGAAACTCAAAGGTATATTGGGTACGCATCGTCATCGGGACGAAGCTAGCGGGCATTCGTGGAAAGTCGACTTGCCAAGTACGACCGCTTTCTTTCGCCCCGAAGTCGGAGGAAATCTCGAGTTTCAGGTTTGTCAGGATTTGGGGATTTGGGAGGCACCGACCGTCGGGTCACTAGTGACATACTACAGTGGCTCAAATTTTCGGGCCGAGCTTGCGAAGGCAATCGTCCTCGCTTGTGCATGTAAGCATTTCCCACACACTATGTCCACAACGTCGTGCATCCGGCTGCTGCCCGCGCAGAGACTACGACCATTCTTGAGACCGCCACGGTCGGCGCGGGCGTTCGGGGCGAGTACTGCACGACATGACTTTCATTTCGACACGCACCACTTTGTGCAGCGCTTGGAGCGGGAAGGGCTGAACCGGCAACAAGCGGAAGGGATCATGTCCGCCATGGCGGAGGTCATTGACGAGAGCATACGGAACATGACGAGCAACATGGTGACCAAGGCTGAGCAGGAAAAGGTTTGTGCCTGTCAGGTGGGCCAGGGTTGCGACTGACCACGGCTGCACAGCATCAATATACCCAACAGGTCGACTTTGCGCAGCTCAAGTCGGAGCTACAGTTGATGGAGAAGAATGATTTAGCGATGATCAAGGCAGAGAGTGACAGACTGCAGACTGACATGGAGAAGCTGAAACAGCGGCTTCGGGAGGAGATCACGCGAACGCAGGCGGGTGTGCGACTGGATCTGAACCTCGAAAAGGGACGGATGAGGGAGGAGAGCAGCGGACAGGAACTCAAGATTAAAGAGGTGGACACGAGGATTGAACAAGAGATTGCGAATCTTCGGACAGCAATTCAGGCTTCCAAGGTGGGTGAAACGCGATTCGCCAACCGTAGATTACTGAAACACGATCCTTTCCAGGCCACCACGTTACAATATCTGGTTGGGTTTGGTGAGCGTGTCGGGTTCTCTGATGGTTACAGGGCTAGACTGACTCGAGTGAAACGTAGTGACGGGATGTTCTGCGCTGCTGATGGCGTACATGCGATTCAGGGTGTAAGACAACTATCGATCGGATTTCGATTTCTACTACGATATACAAGAAGAACTGGTGTGCGCCGTCTATCTATGGTATCAGGTTCATGTTGATCACATCAGTCATCTAACGGGGGTATGGCATCGCTTCGAGTGTCTTGGCCGAGTGCGATGTCCTTAAAGGAAGCGTAGGCTCTATCAAGATCGTCGTTGACAATGACGTAGTCGCACGTGCCCGACTGTCGGGCGTACTCGATCTCGGCGAGTGCGGCGGCAAGACGCCTCTGGATGGCATCTTCGGTGTCGGTGCCACGGCCGCGCAGACGACCACGGAGGGTGGGCATATCGGGCGGGGCGATGAAGAGATAAACGGGGTTTAGATCGGTCTGCTTGACCAACCTGACGCCCTGGAGGCGATGAGCGAGGTTGGCGCGGAGATTGGAACGACGTACCTGAGAATCGATGTCAAGGATGCAACGCTTGCCAGAGTCGCGGACGTCGCGGACGGCTTGCTTGGAGGTGCCATAGAAGTTGGCAGAGAACTGGGCATGCTCGATGAAGCCGTCTTTGTCGAGGAGGGACTTGAATTGCTCGGTAGAGACGAAATGGTACTCTTTCCCGTCTGTTTCACCTGGACGAGGGTGCCTGGTCGTGTCTGGTCGGTCTGTTGAGTGATGGCGTGCGCGACATGGCGGTGATGGATACGTACGCGACACGCTAAACGCGAACTTGTCCGGGTATTCCTGGAAGAGACGTTTGATGAGGGTGCCTTTGCCAACGCCAGACGGACCGAATATGACGAGGGGGCGAGTGACAGACATGGGGGTGTCACAAAGAGTCACACGAAGCGTGACCAGTCCATTATTACCCCCCCTCTGTCTCTCACGTGATCCCCGCCGACCCTCTCCGTCTCGTCTCTTGTTTGTTTGTTTTTTTCCTCTTCTCGTCATCACGTCCTTGAAATGGGTGCCGTGTGTTGTCGCCCAACTGTGAGTCTCCGTCGTCCTCCTCCTCCTCCTCCCCTCCCCACCTCGTTTCCTAGCCCGTCGACTTCGAAGGCGATGTCAATCTCTTCCATTTCGTCCTCCTCCGCTGTGTCGGCAAAGGCGCGTTCGGCAAGGTACCCCCGCTCGCCACTCCCTCGTCTGCACCGCCTTATGTCCCCCCTCCTCCTCTAGGTCCGGATGGTGCAGCACAAGCAGACCCGCGAACTCTACGCCCTCAAGTACATCAACAAGTCAAAGTGTGTCAAGATGAAAGCGGTTGCCAACATCATACAAGAGCGTCGTCTCCTCGAAGAAGTCCGTTTCCCCATCGCTTTCCCACCCACCTTATGCATGTCTCTCGACAGATCGACCACCCATTCGTCGTCAATCTCCGATATGCCTTCCAAGACGACGAGAACTGCTTTTTCGTCCTCGATCTCATGCTCGGCGGTGACCTGCGCTGTCGGTCCTCCCCCTTTCCCACCCAGTCCATTCTCACTCTCCTCCCACAGTCCATCTCGACCGCCTAGGAAGCCTACCAGAAGAGACTGTACGGTTTTACGTCGCAGAATTGTCTTCGGCTCTTGCTTTTCTTCATGAGAATCACATCATGCATCGGTACGTTTTCTCCCCCTTACTGTCCTTTCTCCTCTATACTCTCCCTTTAGTGATCTCAAACCCGACAACATCCTCCTCGATGAGCGTGGTCATGCCCACCTCACGGATTTTAACATCGCCGTCCACTATTCCGAGCGCCGCCCGCTTACCGGCGTGGCAGGAAGCATGGCTTACATGGCTCCCGAGATTCTCACAAAGCGTGGTTACACCTACACCATCGACTGGTGGTCCCTCGGTGTCTGCGCTTATGAGCTCCTTTTTGGCCGCCGACCATTTAGAGGCAAAACCAACAGCGATTTGACCCACGCCATCTCAAAGGACAGCTTGCGGTTTCCAGAAGACGCCGAAAAAAAGTGCAGTCGAACAGGGATGCAAGTTATAAAGAGCGTGAGCCCCCTTGGAATCTCTTCTTCTCCCACACCGGCTTGATCGTTCCTAGTTCCTAGAGAGAGATCCAACCAAACGTCTCGCATTTAAATCGACCGAAAACTTTGATGAACTTAGACGACACCCCTGGTTTCATCCCATCGACTGGCAAGCTCTCGAAAGCAAGGAGCTACCGCCTCCCTTCATTCCTGACGTGCGTTCGCTTCCCTCCATGGGAACTTTTCCCCTAGCTTGGTTATTTATTTATCTCGGCTATTCACCCACAGTCTAAAAAGGCCAATTTTGATGCTTCGCATGAACTGGAGGAGCTCTTGCTTGAAGACAACCCGCTCAAAGCCAAGCAACGGAAACATCGCGATGTTAATTCATTAAGTGCTGAGATGCGCCAAATGGAAGAGCAGTATGGTACTTTCCCGTATTCGCCCTTTTTTTTCTGAGCTTTGTTAGATTCACATCCTACGACTTCAAGAAGATGCAGCGGCGGTCGTATTACCCACATAACCAACAAATAGTGTCGACCTTCACAGCTACGACATCTACAGGTGGTTTGGCCTCTTCGCGACCAGTCACACCGGCAGACCAGCCCGTAGTGGATATTTCTGGTGCTGCGAAATATTCATTCGAGGCTGACAACCCTGGACCGCTGGAAAACGCTCAATACACGGAGAAAACTTACTCATGAGGATGCGGCGGCACCCTCACGCACGGACGACTGGTGGAAACCAACGCTTGAGAATGCTATGTATCTCCCATTTACTGCATATTCTGCGAACATCTCCTTTCGCATCGGTAATAGTTTAGCCCATAGTCTAATGGGTGTTTCCACTCCTTGTCCATTGGCACCTTAATTTCGCATTGCTTCGATCTTGCAGATATGGATATCCGATCGTCGCTCTATTTACCCTCCCTTTAACCCATCGGCATATTTACGACCCTGCAATACCTCTTGGATACCGTGGCACTTGTGCTGACCGCTCTTTTTACTTGTTACTCAGACCCTCTTTTGACCTTGTTCTGTGTATTAGCATTCCTCTCGACTCAGTCGCCGAGTATAACCTAGTTCTCATCAGGTTCACCAGGGTTTTTGTGGGCATCGTTGACTAGCCGGATTAGGTGGTGTAACCGATCATATAAACATTGGGCAATCTTCTGGACCTTGTATCTAATTTACATTGCAGCTACAAGAACTAGCGCTGCCAAATGCTTCGAGCATGAAATTCATCCATTTGCTCGTGTGCTCATGGAGGACAAACCGAGCAACTGCACCTTGCACATTCTCTGGGTAAATATGTCGCACCATGAGGGCGTTCGTCATATTCAATCACTTACATCTGCGAGGCGTCACCTTGAGATCTCGTGAGATGCCCCAAGCAGCTAGTCTGCGCGGCCGACCAGGGACAACGTCCTGGCCCAAGACTGGTTGAAAGGGAGGAAAGCCCCCGATACGAGCAGCTCTGCGCGCGTGCAACTCCCGAGTTGACAAGATCGCGTTTCACCACGAGGTCACCCTTGGACGGGTCAATAACATCGCCGTCAGCTTTGCCGATCAGTTGACCGGTTACGAGGCTTGCACCCCTTTGCGAAGGAGCGGGGCAACAAGAAAAAAAGCGTAGGCGCTGGGGGTGACCGACGGTATTTTCCCCGTCCGTGGACAGAAAAAAAAAACGAGCTTGTTCCCGTCTGTTTCTTTTTCTTCGCCCTCGAAACCCAGACCGAGGCGCGCGTGGCAAACACATCCACGTCATCTTTTCTTTCTTTCTTTCTTCTTTTTCTAAGCGCTGCGGCGTTGGGGATGAGAGGAGGAAGGGGAATGGCTCAGCTGGGGGGAGGCAAGTGCGACTGCAACACGCGCTGCCAGATCGGACGGGAGAAGATCTGCCTTGACTCGGCAATCGAGCCCGCCCCGTCACCTAGACGCGGCTTCAATGCCAATCGTCGAAGGACGGCACCTAGTCTAGTACAAGAGCGACGGTGCGTTTCGTCGTTGGGTCTGTCAGTCGGCATTATGCATATCGGTGTGAAATCCGAGTGCTCGATGATATATAGCGCTGTACCTTTTTTTTTCCGCGCGCGAGCGGTATCAAAGAAGAAGAAAAACGACGGAGATCTTCAAACGCGATCACGTTTCAGCTCGTTTCATCGCTACGACGGAAATGAAAAAACTGAGACGTTACACTTTTGAAACGTAGATCGGCGGGCTCCGCTATTGGCGCGGTAATGCACTGGGGCGGAAAGAGCATACGGAGGAGAACGTGCTGCAATTTTTTTAGCGGCAGACGTCGGGCGTTAGGATATGGATAACTGGCAATTCACGGTCACGACGCACGCTTCCATCGATCGTGTCCATTACACCAGGGGAACAGGAAAAAAAAAAAAGTTAGACAGCAGATCGGCCGGATTGATCCATGCTGGCCCACCAATGAACCCGAACAGATGGCCACTAGATTCGAACATGAAAAAAAGAAAATCGTCCGAGGGTATTAATAACTCGGTTATCGAAGCCTGCGGTGGCATTTTATTGGGGGCTTGGAACGTCGAATTTATAGATACGAACATGTCCGTAAGGTCATCCAAGCCTCTTACCCTGAGCCAATGGGAAACTTCGACTCACCGGTGATCTGAACGCCGTCGTAGCCCCGTTTTGCGCCTTTTTTTTTTATGATGGCCGCGCAGGCAAGCTCCATCGGAGCTGGTTTCAAACCCGGGACCACAAAATCGACAAATCGACATTCAGCGCCATCAGCCTGTGCAACATGTCAGTATTTCAATACCATGACCACCATGGATTTACTAGACGTCATGCAGCGTCCAGGGGCCAGTCTCCAGAGTCAATATCTGAACCTGCGGCCTCCAGTGTAGTTGGTGAGTGGTGCAGTGTGCTCCTTTCCTTTTTACGTGCATAATACGTTTTCCCTGAAAACCACTCAGGAACTCACATGATGCCCCAGACGGATGCTTTTCATCACGATGCATTGATGTCACGAATCTTGCCCTGTTTCGAAATATGTAAGTTCTTCGTAATGCAGACAAGAACTCAATAACCTGTGCCTGATTTCGACGGGTGCGTATGGTCTATAATTTGTCACATGAAGGGGTGTACGGTGTTACACATCCAGTGAGTTTTGAAACGGTCACTTTTACCTCACATTTGCAATCTTTGATTCGATGACGTATGCATCTCAGCCCCCCGCAGGGTGGGACTCATATGGGCCGATATTAACCTCGCTGAGTACATAGCGCTATCCTGATTTGTGTCGAAAATTGGGGTTGCTATCATAATGAACTACTGTCCAGAGGCATCGGAACCCCTGTCGCAGGATACAGAAACAGAAAAATAGAAAACATCAAGGTGCAAAATTGTTTCCATCACCAAGGCAGCCTGAGGGTTGCTGCCCCTAGCTTTACCCTCGGAACGAGAAAACTTCCTTTGAAAATCTTTCAATCCGTACGAGTGCTGACTCGGACCAGTCCTTGCGAGGGCATAGACGAACCCCTCGCTGGGGAGACGTAGATGATCTCCACCCTGTGTGGCGTCGCCGCAGCTGAAGATACTATGGTCAGTACATAAACACCAAGGTTAATGACATACCCACGAGGATAGACCATCCCGGAAAAGCCAACGTCTGTAGTAGGGTACTCGGACTCTGAGATGAGAGTCAGGACGTCCCCTTTGTTCAAACACAGCCCCCGGTGCTGCAAGTGATAAGACGATATTCTCAGTCGTTCGAGCCACTGGTACGTGTCAGCACATACCAAGTTAAACAAGACATCACGTACCCATAGACCTTGGAAAACCGCTTGTAGTATCGACAGCTACGCTGCTCGGGACCAAGAGAGCGTAGTTGCATTCATTCGTGGGGTCATTATTTGTCACTTCAAACGTCATTGATGCAGTGAATACATCCAGAGAGGATGGACACACCTCCGCACATAGGTACGACGCCAGAGGAGCGCCGATTATCACTCCACTAGTCGTCTGGTAGCGTCTGGGTCAGCAGTTCATCCCCATCCAACTGGATGGCTTCCATAGCAGCGTCCAGCCGTAAGGAAGGAAACGTAGGCAAGACAGTGACAGGAGGCACTACTTTCCCGATTATGTTCGACATCAAAAATTGTCAATTGCATACTGGCAGGCACCGAAAACTACTTACATGCCAGTGCTTCCTCTCGCCATAATTGTCGGCCCGTAGATGGTAGTGATTTTAGCGGAACTTAGGTCATTACTCCGGTGGCAGGGTGGGGGGGTTTGCAACATCAGCTTGTTGTCCTCCAGTTGCATGGCCTGCATGGTCTGTAAAGTGGTGTTCAGCGTCGCTATGGAGGAGGGCAAAGCACTGCCGGCAATGTCAGATGCTAATCATCGTCGATCAGATATCCGCTGGAGTGATACAAAGTCCCTCACGCATAGGTTCAACTTCGTCGGGAAACATCGCCACATCCCTGGGGAGGGTAACGAGGGAAGAGGGACTCTCATCGTCATTCCCGTAGCTTATAGCCAGCAATGGCATCAACAGATCTTTGTCGAAATTCGGTGTTACGCGCCACCCAATGCCAAGCGCTGCTAGGGGAGCCGTCTGTTCGACTACATCCAACACTAGTACTCATCACTTCGATTACCACCCAAACAAACATCGAACTACTCACAGGTATGTTCTTCCCCACCTGGAGCGGTTACCACGATGATGGGAATGGTAGTGATACCGTACAAATCCAGGTCCTCGTCCCATCGAGATCCTGAAGGAGATCGAGTGTTCGTAGTGCGTACGGGCTTGGTGGCCATCTTGGTTGTGTTCGACTCTGACTGGGTTGCAGACCTCCCTAGCACCGGAGGTGTAAACCCGCGAGGCTTCAGTGGTGCGGTCACATTTGAAGGCGCAGTACTGGACAGCGGCTTCTTAGGAACTGTCGCGAGGGAGTTCTTTATGATATCCAGCGATCGTCCAAGCCCGGGCTTGGGTGGTTGAGATTTCGTGGTCGTCGTCCTAATCGAGACATTCAATGTTTTGTTCTCCTTGCCTTTGCCCTTGATTGATATCGTGCTTTTCGACATTGATGTTCCCGTCCCCCCGGTTATCAAGGTTTTGGGCATCATTGGCACGGGTATCGTAGACCCCTTGCGGGCTCCAGGTTTTGCGGGTTTGACTTGCGCAAGGGGATAATGCTCCTTCGAGATCTTGACCTTCGGTTCTGTTGTTTCGCCTATATCGTGTCACGGGTAAGGTAGTGGTAAGACAATTTTACAGTACTTACAACGCTTCGCAGTGATTGGTCGTTTGCCTGCTGAAGTAGGGTTCGCTGAGATGCACTGCATGACGGCGTTGCTTGCTAGGGTGAGCCCTGCGATAGGAAGGTCACCTGAGCACTGCCTCTCGACTCCTGGACGTAAATGAGTCAACAAGCTTTGCAGCGAAAAAAAAAAAAAAACAATCGCCTTTCCCCACATCAAAGACCCGTGCGTCGTCGTAGACCTTGTCAAAGCCGATCTCCACGTCAGCAAGCTTCGTGTTGGGTTCCTCCGACATCTTGTCTTGAGTGCCTTCCTCTTCCCAGTGGGTGAGTTCAAGACAAGCGATGTAATCTTGTCGGGTTGCTACCCATCTGCATGGGTCGCCTGCACGTCGCCTCAGCGACTCCACTTCCCCACCGCGAATTATCCGTTCAAGTCCGGCCGCGAGCATATGGTTGCCGGGGGATGCGATAACGAAGATAAGGATGGCGACTTGTACGAACGACCCAACGACGAAGGGGTACTGCTGATACGGTGCCGATTTCAGCTGCACCAGGCTAGGCGGAGAATGGTGCCCAGTGCCCATGTCGATGGTATCGTTGTCGCCATCGGCGTTAACGGAACTAAGGACGGGTGAGCTATTGCAGTCGATAGCGAAGATGCAACGCACGGCGGGTATGGAGCGTATGGAACGACCGCAACGTGGTCTAGGTTGGCGGAGGCTGGTGTTTGAAGACCAGTGTGTGGGACGACACAAGTGAACGCAGAACCGTTCGGCGACATAACGTTCTGGAAAGAGGCAGAGGTAGTTACTGGTAGAGTAGAAAAATACCGTGGCAGTAAGAGAGGAAGAGGGCGATGGGCGAGAGGAAAAGATGAAGAGGTTGGGGGGAAAAGCCACACCTTAAATACCCGAGAGGCTGAGGTTTGGAATACGCATACTCCACGGTGCGGCTGACAGACTGACCTTTAACAACATACCATAGTCGGCAACGGCTGGCCTGGACTAAATGTATGGAATTCTGTGCCGTAGGACATGGAGTTCGATAAAGACCGCCGGGATGATCAAACCGATGCACGGCCAACAAATGAGATGTTTAACCTATATATTACTTGCCTGCGGACAGTGAGAGCGGAGAAGAAGAAACAACTACACCAACGTTAGAAGTAGTATTGATCCAAGGGAGAGGTAGAACACAGCAGCTCGGAGGGCTTGGTGCTGGGGAACATCAGATACGACTGTTATGGACCCTGGTGATCCCAGTACTATAGCAGCGGCGCTGTGCAAGTCTCGCAATTCCAATCGAGCACTTCAACGAGTCAGCCCTGCACGAGGAAATGAATGTTCCGCGCTGGAGAGCAGGTAGTTGCGTTTGAAGTGTTCTATGCCTCAAAGCTTGTTGAATTTTTGGGCTTCTGAATGCAACCTGCCATGCTCCGCAAGGTTCAACTCGAATATGTGACGAATGATTTGTGGAGGTTAATTTTCCGATAAGTGCTCGTCAGGTCTGTCACGTGGGGCTTTGGGAAGCTGCGCCGCGGAAAACCGAGTGATGCTATCCCCTTACGCTGAAACTTGCATGGCTTCACTGCAGGCAATTGTCATCCTCACTGAATGTCAAGCTATCGATCAGGTTCAACAGGGCAACTCCGATTTCGTCGTACCAATGCACAGCATATAGAATTGGGTAATATAGTTTTTTTTTTTGAAAATGATATGTTCATTACCATATATGAGATTCGCTCGTTTCCCTTTGTTTTTTTTTCTTCTGTGCTAAGCTCGCCCTCGTGCGCGGCATAACTAATCGCAGGGGGTCAAGCGTTGCCGAGACACAGCTATCTACCGGAGACGTTGGTGTCCTTCCATCTCAGCGTTTGTCGAAATGATATCGTGCACTTCGCGCGTTCCGTTCGTCCCGGGCGGAAGTACTAGTGTAAGCGGCCGGCGACTCGCATTGGTCGCACACGCCTGGCGGTTATCCCAAAGGTCGTGTGGGTTTGATATATCTACCTTTCCCAAATTTAATGTAGTCCAAATGCAGGCCCCTCATTTGCCCTTTTCCGTTGGTTGTCAATTCAGAGGCTTATTTGAGAGGGTCGAGCGCCTTCGCACCAGATCGTGCGCGGCGTTAGTACGGTATGCCAGCACGGAATCGTGCCCTGTCAGGCAAGGAGGTTACGGCCTTCACGCGCGCGTCGGCTTCCATGTTCGCTACACACAATTGTTATCAGCCAAGGGGCATACCACCACCGTGTCAGCTGCCGTCAGGCCGTGGCTGCGCCGTCAGCCATTGCCGTGACACTCTGTTTCTTCTGTCTACGCACTGTGTTTCGTATATACCATCGTGTAGCTACAAACCTGTATTTTATTTCTGCCCTTCGAGGGCTTATATACTCGTCGTATACCGTATGAACGCCGAAGCTCGTTCCCTGAACCACGCTGAGGTGAGAGATTACTTTATCTAGTTTCTGCTCTTTACTCTGCCGTACTGTAGATCGAGCCTACAGGTACCCGTTATTAATATAGCTCGCTCCCTGAACTACTACGTTGAGATCGAGTCCCCAGTCTCCTCTCGCGTGCATAGCCCTTGTCACATCATGCCATTGACTAGCGGACAACGTAAGGGGGTCGCAGAGATGCGCGCCCTCATACACCAAAGCTTGGAAACGTTCACATACGGAGCAGCCGAGAGCGTCGATCAACGCAGTCGGCTCCCTGATCCAGAGCTTGTCCCTGGAGATGTGACGGTCAGGGTCGAGGTTGCGCCCCCGTCCCACACCCCACACCCCCTCCTCGACGGCAATTCACTCAAGACGCCGGAGCGCGTCCCCGTCTACCTCTACGCCATCCGTGGTGCCCAGAGGGCGTCAGAGGCCGCCGACACGCGCGTCATTTTTTACGTCCACGGTGGAGGAAACGTCGCTTTCCACCCCACCCATCCGCTGTTCGTCGCCTTTTTTGTCCAGCTGCTTCACACCGCCGCCGCGCGCTTCGGGAATCCCAACAAGTGCGTGCTTATCGCGCCGAGCTATCGACTTGCGACCATACCAGAGAATACCTTTCCCGCCGCGCTGCAGGACCTCGTAGCGGCCTACGATCACATCATCGGCAAGGGATACAGACCGTCCAACGTCGTCTTTGCGGGGGACAGCGCCGGAGGCAACCATGGTTTGTCTGCCCATTTTTCTCGTCTTCCATAAACACGATTGACTGGCCTCGACAGCGCTGGTGTTGACTCACCTTTGCCTGCAGCCCGGCAGGCAGCCGCCTTGTGGGGTCGTCGCCATCGCACCCTATGCGATCCAGGCGCACGATCAGCTGAGCGAGCACGCCAAGTCGCTGGCCAGCACGGACATCCTCACCATTCCTATGCTTGACCTATTTTCGGACCTTTACGTCGGTGGCTCGAGGGATGCGCTTACGAACCCGCTTGTCTCGGGAGCCTTGCTTCCGTTCACGGCGGCGTGGCCCAGGCTGCTGATCCTGGTCGGGTCCGGAGACATGCTGATCGACACGTCCCGTGAGCTGGAAAGACGGTTCCTGGCTCTAAACCTCCCCGTCGAGCTCGTCGAATACGACGCACGTCCGCACGCGTGGTGGACGATGCCGCACGTCTTTCCGGAGGATATTCAGGACGCGGCAAAGCGGATCGCCGGACTCTTTACTCGTTCCTCTCCATTAGCACGTCTTTAGTATGTACAAACGGACAGCGAGTTTTACGAGGGTTACGACGGTTCCAATGCGCATGGCTTTTTTTTTTGCACACCTGGTCGTGTCGAGTTTCAGGCCTTTCGGGGTTGACCAACACTACCTTCCTTACTGGGCAGTGTCGCTGAATCATGGCACGCGCGATGCGATGCTTGGCCTTAAGAACGTCGCTCGTCCTAGCAACACGCAGACACCATCTCCCTTTCGATCATCTTCGCCCGCTTCACCGCTCTGCCGCGAGAATGGCCGACTCCAAGACGAAATCCGAGTCCGAATGGCGTGCGATACTGACCCCTGAGCAGGTGTGTATGAGTTCCCCAGGTGCGAGAGAGATGGGCCTGAATGCAGGCTGGGCAGTTCAGGATACTACGCGAGAAGGGAACAGAGCAAGCGGGGACCGGCAAATACGACCATTACAGCGGAGTGGGGGTCTATGGGTGCGCGGGCTGCGGGACACCGCTGTACAAGAGCGACACCAAGTTCAAGAGTGGCTGCGGCTGGCCTGCGTTCTTTGACGGTAAAGTCCTGCGTGCTTGTCGCCTTTCTGTCGTTTACTGTAAATCGCAGCAATTCCTGGTGCTGTCACCCGGCATGAGGATCGGGCACATGGCATGATCAGAACCGAGATAACCTGTGCTGCATGCGGAGGACACTTGGGACATGTTTTCAAAGGCGAGGGGTTCGCTACACCTAGTACGTTGTGCTCTTTCATGTCGCTTTTTCGACTAACGAGCGACGGCAGCTGATGAGCGTCATTGTGTCAACTCGGTTTCCCTACATTTCCGTGAGGAATGAGGCTATCTGTACGGATGTGAACGGAAAGGAAGTCAAAGTTTGACGAGGTCCCCAACGAAGGATTTGTATTGGTTAATTTCATGACAGTAAATTAAGGAGGGTGTAAAAGGGCGGAAAGGTAGGTGTACAGAATGTGAAATAGCTGCAGACGACCAAAGTGTGGAAGTGAGATAAGTAGCTCGAGGAGGGGAAGACGATGGCTCGTGCTTCAGATGCCCTCCATAGTCTTCAAGAGTTCTTCCAGCTCGGTTTGCGACTTCTTGTACTTGTCAAGCGCCTCCTGCAACGCGTGATGAGGAAGGACAATATGTGCCCGGTATCAGTAAAGCGCACCTCGTACTTTTGCTCCCACTGGTCGCGCTCCTGCTCTGCACGCTGAACCTGGCGCTCAAAGTGCTCAGCCTTGACGTCGACTTGTCGCAATCTGAAAGCATGATCAGCGGGCGATCTCGTGGTAACATGTGACACACTTTTCCGTCGTCTCTTTCACGTTCTTCTCGGCAGCGTCGAGTTCCTCCTCGAGCAAGACAATCTTTCTGGACAGACTGTCGTTTGTGGTCTTTGACTGCTCGCCGTCTGCTTGGGCGGTCTTGGCCACGGAAAGCTTGTCCTCGGTGGCCGCGAGTTCGCCATCAAGACGCCCGATCTGCACCTTGAGGGAGGTGATGGTTTGTTCCTTTTCGAGGATCTGCTGTTCGTACACCTTGTTCTTGGCCTCTGCCGATTCCGCGCGAGTGACCGCAGCATCAGCCTCGGCGCGGAGGGCGTTCATTTTCTGGAGTTGTGTGAGCGAGAGGGTGGCGGGTAAGAAAGAAAGGACCTCTTTGATCTTTTCCATGGTGTTCGTGTTCGCTGATGTGGGTGGTGGTGGAGGAGAACGAGGCGAGTGCGTCGGAACTGTCGACGATTAAATAGTGCTGGTGAGCGCGCCGTGAGAAAAATGCGAGCTTGCCTTTTGTGATCATCACGGCGATGGCAGCACCGGTAGCGCAAGAGGGTGAGAGGACGTTGCACTCCTCGACGACGCTGATCCAACAATTTATACCCTCAAAGAATTGCCCATATTAGAGGCCGTGATAAAGTACGCCCTAGCCAGCGTTCTAGATCCAACTCACCCTCCGCCCACCCCAGCATCCGGAACCGGCTCACCGCCCTCAAGAGAGACCGCGCCGATTTCATCAAGGCATCAGAGGTAAATGCCCTATACCAGGCCGTCGTCAAACAGGGTATCCCCCTTTCCACACCCCTCGCGTCCCCCGCTAATCCCCCCCGGCCAGTCACCAAGTTGAATGACATCCGCGACGATAACACGACCTACAACAATCGCGTCGACACGACGCTCGCAGACGTCTTCAGTCTCCTCTCTCTCTGTTATCTCACCCTCGGCCGCACAAAGGAATGTCCTGCCGTGTATTCCCAGCTAGCCTCCATGCGTGTCAGTCCCATTACCTTCACAGGCTCGCCTCCTGCCTCTTCCAATCTCCCTTGGGGGTTTTCCTCTCCAGCCCCTCCGTCCTGACCCCTTTCAAGCAGATGTCACGCTCTTGTCATTGTCCCAACCCAGATCATGTAGACACGTACTGATGCACCTTCTTCAGCAAATCATCACCCATATGGAGGAGTCAGGCCACTACAGCGAGTCCGATCTTGGCCCATTCCAACGCCGCTTAGGAGAATTGCGCTCCATCGTCCAACATGACGCCGAGAGCGGCAAGCACCCCGTAGCCATGACCAAACTGCTCGAACGGCAGCTCAACGAATGCGGTCCGTCTACTCCCTATTCCGCTTGCGGCGTGCCATTTAGACCGCGGTCCTCTCCCCAGATGCCATCGTCCGCTCTCTGCAAGACTCTCTGTCTGAAATCTCTGTCGAGCTTATTCCCATCCACGACCGCCTGATTACCGTCCGACGACAGTTAGTAGCCCTGGCCGCCAAGGAAGGGTCCCACAAGGCGGAGCTCAAGCCTCTCGCCGAGGAGCTTCGAAAGATCGACTCGTTGAGTATCCGATTCATTCTCTTTGCCAAGACAACGGTTTGGTTGACAAACAGATCTATATAGCAAGCGAGTCGATGGAAAATTCCTTGGCCCAGGAGGCATCGTCCCCGCCTCCCAAGCGGTGTGCTCGTCGCTCCTCGAAGACTGCTTCGACATCTTGCAGCAGATCAAGGCTCACGACGAGTCCAAGAACGTTGCCAGTTCGCTCAAGCCCATATACGACCGTCTCGCCCACCTTTGTGCCGAACTCGAGAAGCTCGTCCTCACACACAGATGGAGCCTTCGTGAAACTGATCTGTACAATTACAACCTCAGCCTCCAGGAAATCGACAAGATGCGAATCGATGGCAAGTTCGTGGACGCCGACGGAAACCGTCCCCCAGGACAATACGTGCGCCGCCTTTTCCCTTTTTTTCCCCTGCCTGGCGTCGAATCTAGCACCCAGGTCTTGCTCTATCTTTTGAGGCGTTGTTATGGCCTCATCTATCGGTTGCTCTCCTCGTGCGAGCCCGTCTCAGAAGAATTGATGCCCATCGTATGACCGTTTCACCCACATCTTGCGCCCCCGTTCCAACGCACACACCCCCGTTTCCAGGCGAACAAACTCTCCACGGTCAAGAAATGCCTCAACGAGGTGTGCAAGCACGGCGGACCGTTCAGTCCTCGCGACCTTTACCCAGTACGCTCTTGGCGCGGCGCATTGCGTACGAGCCTGACGAGTTTCGTAGTACCAGCTCGCGTTGCACCAGATCGATTCCATGCGCAAGGACGGCAAATTTGTCGGCCACGACGGCAACGTCCCGGAAGGCCAGGGCATCGTCATGGCGCATCTCAACGAATGTCACGAGTTGCTCGAGATGGTGCGTTCACCTTTTTTTTTTCAGTCGCGCGTGTATCCGTTCGAGCTCACTTGCGCAGCTGAAAGAGTCGATGGACGAGGAAGACAACCAGTTCGACGAGGACGAAGACGACGAACAGTTTGACGAACCGTCGGGTGCTGCAGACTGAATCTTGCCATGTCTCTTCCGTGTTATCAACCCCCTTAAGCTTGATATATATATAGCGCCAAGCCCCCCTGTTCTCTTTCAAATGAGATATCATGCCATGACATTGGACTTACCGAACTCGTTCCCGTTGCCAAGATACTCGCACAGATAGACCCCACGCTTGTTCTATATCGCGCTGCGAAATAATGATATTCGCCAAGGTATAACAGGACATGGAAGACTACAGGATAAACGAGTACTTTTATGTCAACCTGCCCGCATACCACAGCAGTGCGCTGTTGGGAAATCCGTCTATGAGGTAAAGGATGAAACGTGGTCTTCAACGACCTTCTTGATTTTACCCTCCAATTCGGGTGTAACGTTGCCGATTGAAATCTCCTCCAAAAGTGCGCTTTGCGAGCTGGTCAAATGCGACCGGAACTCGGCTTCCCACTGAGTGATCTTCTCCACAGGGATAGAGTCGAGCTGAAAAGCTAATGAGGCTCCAACTATTGTACAAGGTAAACCAACATACCAGACCGTTGACACCAGCGTAAATGATGGGTACTTGGACCTCCATGGGAAGAGGTTGGTATTGGCCTTGCTCTACAAGGAAACAGTGAGCAACAATCAATTTGTCATAAAAAATAACACGCACTGAGAAGCTCCGTCAAACGAGAACCACGGCTCAGCAAGAAGCGGGTGGAGGCATCGAGATCGGAACCAAACTGGGCGAACGCAGCAACCTCACGGTATTGAGCAAGGTACAGCTTGAGCGAACCGGCAAACTTCTTCATAATCTTGCTGTTGAGATAAACTAGTAAGATACCAGAGGTAATATTGGGAAGCAGCACTCACGTCTGAGCGGCGGAGCCGACACGAGACACGGAGAGACCGACGTTAATGGCAGGACGGACACCACGGAAGAAGAGTTCAGCCTCCAAGAAAATTTGACCGTCGGTGATAGAGATGACCTGTGACGTATGGGTAAGTTTCTATCCGAAAGCATAATCTAAAGCACGAACGTTCGTAGGAATGTAGGCGGAGACATCACCACCCTGGGTCTCGATAATGGGAAGGGCAGTCAAGGAACCACCCCCGAACTTTTCGCTCATCTTGGCAGCACGCTCAAGGAGACGAGAGTGGAGGTAGAAGACATCACCGGGGTATGCCTCACGACCAGGGGGACGACGGAGCAGGAGAGACATTTGACGGTAGGCAACAGCTTGCTTAGACAAGTCATCGTAGATAATAAGGGCTATGCAATCATGTCAGCAATTTTTACAAACAAATTTCACTTCGTGTACTTACCGTGTTTGCCGTTGTCACGGAACCATTCACCCATAGCACAGCCGGAGAAGGGAGCGAGGTACTGCAGGGGAGCAGCTTCCGATGCAGTGGCAGCAACAATGATGGAGTACTTCATAGCGTCGTTCTCCTCAAGAGTCTTGACGAGTTGGGCGACAGTGGAACGCTTCTGTCCAACAGCGACGTAAACACAGTAAAGCTTCTTGTCCTCCTCTTTGCCATCATTCCACCGCTTCTGGTTGAGGATTGTGTCGATGGCGACAGCGGTTTTACCGGTTTGACGGTCACCAATAATAAGCTCACGTTGACCACGACCAATAGGAACCATGGCATCAATTGGCTTGAGACCGGTCATCATGGGCTGGTTGACGGAACGACGGGGAAGGATACCAGGTGCCTTGACGGAAGCACGGCGACGCTCAGCAGCCTCGATAGGGCCTTTGCCGTCAATTGGGTTACCGAGGGCATCAACGACACGACCAAGAAGACCGGGGCCGACAGGGACGTCGACGATTTGACCGGTACGCTTGACGGTGTCGCCCTCCTTGATGAGACGGTCGTTACCGAAGATAGAGACACCGACGTTGTCTGCCTCCAAGTTCAAACACATGCCGCGAACCCCGGACGAGAATTCAACCATCTCTTCGGCTATGAACCACGATGAATTTAGGTTGGCGACGAGTGAGAAGAACTCTACCTTGGACGTTCTTGAGGCCCCAAACGCGTCCGATACCGTCACCAACACCTAAGGGACGGCTCAGTATACAGTCACCGAGCGTGACCTTCTGAACAACGCACTCAAAACACGGCCAGTCTCTTCGACGTTGCCGCTGACGGACGTGCCGGAGATGCGAGACTCTAATATTGAAGAAACCTCGGACGCAGCTGAAAGAGGACATAGAAAGAACACATAAACACACCATCCTGAAAAGAGATAAAACACAAACCAGGTTTGGCGGTAGCATATGTGCGGGCCGAGAGCGCGCTGTTCTACGAAGTTTGAAAAGGCATTAGAGACGGGAAGGACTTTTTTTTTATGGAAAAAAAAGGACAAACGAACCTTGGGAGCAGCGGCCAAAGCGACCTTGCGAGCCGAGTTTCGTAGTGCGATTCTATGCATTGTCCGGGAGAGGCAAAGGTGAGGATGAGAGTTAGGGAATTGTCGGGTCGACACCAAAAACTAGATATTTCGGTCGCCGATTGAACTACTTTGTCGGCGCGAGACGGACGTGATGCGGCACATTCGTGGATTCTTACGTTTTTACCGTTGGACATGGCTGCCTGGCTGTCCCAAACATTGAGCAGAGGTTGGCGCATATATTCACGTTTTCTGTCCATGCTGACCGCACGACGTCTAGTTGCAACCTCTGCACAATCCTCTACCGCCGCCGCACTGAAACTCATCCGTTCCCAGCCGTCCCAATATGTCATCGCTTCGGTGGTTGGGAGAAAGTATATTTTAGCCCCACGCGACGTCCTCACCGTCCCTCACCTCAAAGACGTCCGCGTTGGCGACATTCTTCATCTCCGTGACATTCATGAAATTGGATCACGTGAATACACTCTGCGAGGTGACCCGCTCATCCCGCGTAGCCACATCAAGGTAGAGGCGACCGTCATAGAACACACCAAGGGGAAAATGGAAGTGGTCTTCAAGAAGAAACGGAGAAAGGGCTACCAAAAGACGATCAAGAATAAGCATCCATACACCCGTCTACGCGTTGGGCCCATTCAATTCACGAACCTCCCATTGTCAGAGTCATAGCAGTGTGTTTTATTCCCTAGACACAAGAACAATCACAGCCTGTTTCTCCTTATGTTATCTCTCAAGCAGTTTCTTTGATCACAAGGTCATCTCTTTCGACCAGGTAAAATGCGCGGGAGGGTCGCATCGAGGCCTATCTAAAATAAAAGTGGATCAGACACTTTTGACGCATAGACTACAGACGTGCCGACCTAATCGCTCAACCTGTGCCGCTGGAGCACCTCAGGGCTGGAACCTGCCTTCCAAATACGTCACGTATTCCCTATCGTATTCTCTATCGTCCGTTCGTGGGACGTGTACCCACATATACCCGTTGATATCACGCCTTGGAATGCTGTAATCGCCAACACTGAGTACATGCACGTAATACCACCCCCATACTTGTCTGGCCATCAACCCAGCGAGTCAGTATGATTGCAGTCGCACCCGACACAACGCGTATTATCAGTTTATGCTCCATCAATGAAATTCCTTTTCATGAAGTACTGGCATAACCTTCTCCATATGATATTGTCCAGTTGACACCAACTTTGTTTTGCTACAAATTCCAGTTGATCCCACCCATGTCACCAAGTGAGAAATGTCCTTCGTTCAGACATCAAAATCCAGAACAAGCTGTGTTCGTATTTTATCTTGTGTTACTAGGCCCAACGCCCTTGAGTCGCATTCACAAAGGATATCGCACCACAAAAGTTGTAAGGACATGGACTTATAAATACTCGTCCTCCACCTCTCAGAACGTCTCTGAAAGAGACGATATGACGGTCAGCATTTCGTCATATCTCGCCCTCCTCCGGAGTTTCCGCCCTGCGCGATTTATCCCCCTTATGCTCCTTCACGTCGTCTGCTTCGTGGTCATATCTTGCTCGCTTTCATTGCGACAACTCAGTGGACAGCCCCTTGCCAGAACATTGACCGACATACCTTCTCCGCTCTCTCGCCATACCCTTTGTCCTCATGCTTCGATGAATCGCGCCCTACATCTTTGCTTCGCTCGCGTTTGTCTCGTCCCCTATCCCCGTCCTCCTCTTCGGTCCCGTAAGGCGGGGCCTCGTCATACGCACGCGCGTATCCATGGTCTCTCGAGCCCCGGCGTGCTCGCCGCCTATCATCCCTCCCATCTCGCTCGTCGCGAGGGTGCTTGGAGGACCGATAGTCACGATCACGATCCTTGTCCCGGTCCAAATGTCCGTGGTCGCGAGAGTACGTGTCATGATCATCCGAACGATGATGGTGTCGGGAGCTGCGCGTGTCCCTATCTCTCTCGCGATCGCGATCACGTTCGCTGCGCTCCCTATCGCGTTCGCGGTCACGGTCCCTGTCCCTGTCCCGGTCGTACTCCCGGCCTTTATCACGTTCGCGGTACGCGTCTCGGTCTCGGTCTCGGTCTCGTTCTCGTTCTCGGTCACGGTCACGATCACGATCGCGTTCTCGGTCTCGGTCACGATCCTTGTCGCCATCGCGAGGTGGCTCTTTGCGCTTTCTGCTGGTGGTTGAAGCACCATCTTCGGATGCAGCTTCACGGAGCCGCTCTTTCTGCCTCTTCACAAACTTGGAAAAGGCAGCGCGGCGGCTTTCTTCGTCCTCAATGGCCGTGTACTCTGGAAGATGTTCAATCAAGGGTATGGCCTACAACCATCCGCTCAGTCAAACGGAACGCAAATACAAAAGAAACGAAACATACGGCTTCGTAAGGCAAGCTCAGGTCAATGGGTTCGGTAAGTTTTTTGAGTGCATAACGCAGATCATCTTGGAGGTGCCTTTGCTTGCGTTCATGCCGGCGCTTTTCATCTTGCTGCTTCTTGACGGCCTGGTCGTGCAACTAACAAATGGTTAAGAGGCAAAACAAGCCAAGATGAATATGCTCACACAACGGTACACCTCATGGAGGTCGTCGTCATTCAACTTCCCGTCAGACTCGGGATCCCTTCTCACTCTCTTCACGAATTCTTCTAGGGTCGAGTGTGAAGTGAGCACAACCACCTTGGCTGCATCTTCTGGCGACTCATTTGGTGCTTCGACTCGACGAACGCATTCCTCAGCAATGGCGACCTTTGCATCGAGCTTTTGATCGAGCTGGTCAACAATGTCCCAAAAAAATTCTAGTGGGTTGGAACCAGGTTTTCCGAGAAGATTCCGATAACGTTCATCCGAGGCAAATGTGGGATAGACTTGGCGCCATTTCGAACGCGCCTTGATTTTGCCCACCTCCACTAATTCTTGCAGGAGAGTCTGCAAGCAGGTCAGAATAAACTCATGCCATGTAAAACATTAGCTGTATAACTTACTTTGAATGCCTCGCGCGCTTTCCTTTCCGTACGCGTCTTTTCCACTTGTGCACGACGCATCTGTTCCTCAAACTCACGCTCCTTGACTCGACTATAATCCTCGAAGGCTAGAAGGATATCCAGCGTGGGGAGTCTCCGCAACTCCTCATCACTCCTCCATTCATCTGATTCAACGACCATTTCATGGGCCTTGCGCCAACGCGTAAGCACATCGACGCCTAGCTCTTTGAAAAGGGTAACGATCTTCGAAATACTGCGGGCTCGGGCTGCTCTGGTTTCTTGCTAAAACCATAAACAAGATAAGTCTTGTGCGGTAGTATGACCATAGACGTGCGAGACAGATAAACACGCACCACTTCGCGCTGTTTGAGCTCTGCAACATATTCCTCGAATATCAGCTTTCTCTCTGCTTCGATCTTTGCTTGCTGCCATATCGGATGTTGCGAGAAGAGCTTATCAGCTGTGGGAAATGTCGTATAGTGAAAGACATTGGGATTGCCTTTGAGCATATTCCTTATGGCAGGACGTAGCTTGGACAATCGCGCCTCTCGCTCTTCTTCCTCTTTCGCACGGAGTCCATCAGTAAACTGTAGTACCACAAGTTAGAATGTTAATGAAAAATGAATGAACATGAACACTGACCTTTTGCCAAGCTGTTTTTTTCTCAGCGAGTGTATTCAGCGCTTTATACAAAGGATCGGTGATGATAGCCCTCATAGTTTGATCCCAACTCCAATCTGCATCCACTCCTGCTTTCCTCAACAAATGAAAAAACGCCTTCTCGCCTTCTTCAAGAGTCGCAAAGCCATTGTGCGGGATCACCGGATCATCCGGAAGGTTAGGTCGCGCAGGAAGCACGCTACCCGAGGAGAAAGGGAGGCCAGAGTTAGAAAGAGCGAGCGCGCCACTCGTGCCATTTGCGAGGGTTGCCGAGGCTGGGGTAGCCGGGCTATCGGTGGACGGCGCTTGTGCAGCCGTAGGCGATGCTGCGGGACTGGAACCAGAAAAAAATTAGCCTGTAAACCAGGCGACAATAGAGAAATAACCTTACACGCTACTGGCCAGGACGAGCTGGCTACCTTGGGCTTCCTTCTCGACCTTCTCGAGGAGAAGGAGGAGCTCGTCTGGCATGTCCCATTTTGATTCCTTGGATTCCGTCTAGGTGGACGTATGGTTGAGTGCACGAGCAAGACGGGGCAAATGAATGCGACACACGTTATAGTAGTATTTCCTTCCTCCAGAAAAGTATTCCTTCCATTTTGTCGTCGTCAGAGCGCGCTGCAATACAAGATTAAACAAAGTTATGAACCGAGAAGGAGGACTCGACCTCGAATGGAGTTTTCAGATCTAGAATGAAGGTGAGATTATAGTAGTGGAGCAACTAGCTACATGATCGGTGCTCACCGTCTGGCTTCTCCCAAACGCTCTCTCGGGTTGCGGTGTTGAACCAGTAGGTGCGTCCCTCGGGATTACGATGCTCGGTCTAGCAATCCAATGTTTAGCCAAAGTCAAACGTCGAAAGTACATGAAAGACACTAACCCACATGACAATTCTGGTAACCGCGACAGAGTCTTGGGTACTTGCAAGTGTGTCTGCCGATCATTCATTTTTCAAGCGGCGACAGAATAAATGAAACACAGCCATATCAGATTCTCCCAAAAGATTAGATGTGACCAATAAATTGCCGTAGATTTACCTGGCTGGCCATTTTACATGATAGTTACTCCGGATCTACAGAAGTCTGGCTTGTCCTTTCTCCTCCCCCACGTTTCGTCATGCCAGAAACCAGGACGATGCCAATTCACCCTGTGTATTTGTACCTTGGATGGCCACAGATCAGCGGTTTGCCGCTACTCCTCCAATGAACTCACCATTTAGTCCTGTGAGTTAAATCGTCCTAAGCTGTCTGTATAGCGAGCATCGAAGAAATAGACGAACCGGGCATCTACGGCTTCTTTCCTCACCACCCTTTTGGGATCATCCAACGTCTCGGAAAGCTCCTTCAAAACACGGGGCTTGATTGGGTGAAGCAAGTCATAGCGCACCACACTCGGCAGGAGCGCCAAGTACTTCAATGCCACTACGCGAACTCTCTGTGGATCATCGTTCTATAATGGTGAATATTTCATCAAATACTCATCACTCACGTGCTCTGGCATATCCACAATCGTGCAGTTCTTGAGCATGCTAACTACAAGAGTAGAAGCGTACGTCGAAAACAGCTTGTCGCCAGTAGGAGTACCGATATTATTCGAAAGCATCTCAATAATTTGCAAGCGTGTTTCAGCATCCGCAACTTCAAGTCCACGGAGCAACAAGGGCATAATCTATGAGATCGTTTATGAGCTGTAGAAGTTTCCCCAAGGCTTAGGCGCACGGTAGGCATTTGTGATTCATACAAAGATTTTGGAATTGCGTGGACAAGATACGCGAGAGCAATGAGACAGGCTGTCTCTCGTTTGGAACCTAGATTTACAGATCAGGGTTGCCGGATATAACAGGAACGTTCGACGTCATACCATCAACTTTGTTCGCTCCATCTATCACCCTTGGTAATACGATAGTGGAATATTTTTGAACGTGGAGAACCTGAGGCGCAGAAATGAGACCATCTTTAATACGTCGTTTCAGTTGTTACCGACCTTCAGTACAGCCCCGTTGCGTTTGGTCAGAATCCCATCATCCATGGCCAATGCCCCAAATGCACGGGCTGCGTCCCAGGCTACCGCTTCGTCGTCCAGAAGTGTGAACAGACCGTCGATAAACGATGACGCCAAAGGGTGAGACTGAACTACCAGGCCTCTATTTATCTGTTCCAAGTTCAGTATACAAAAGCTGATCGGCAGTCCAGGAATGTTCCCACCCAAACCCAGATATCTATGGCCTTGTGCCGCGCTTCTAGAGGAAGGCAAGGGATGCTGGGGTAGTAACTTGTAAGCATTTGGTCCAAGAAATCCAAAACGTCTAATTGGTGAGTTACACTTGACCGTCTCGCAGGGAGAGTCGAGTGACATACCGCATGTATATTTATTTACCAAGGTCCCAAAGAGCTCGCGGGCAGCTTCTCTTTGCACCGCGTTACAAGCAGATGATTCACACCATAAAACAAGATTTTTGAGAAACGCCGAGACTGTGACCTCTGAACCCTTCATTACTGACACCTAGGACTCTAGACTTGAAAATATTTTACATGGATTGGGGGAAAGTTTCCATACCTCTTTGCGGGTAGGAACATGGGCCGCTGAAAGAAGAATCATGAGGTCTCGCTGACGGGAGTCAGCAACGGCCTACAGAGTGATCAATGTCTTGCAAATAATAAGGATAATCAACTGACATGAGTGGGTCTGAATTCGACTCCGAGAGAGGGGAATTCCCCTCCCGTGATGGCTTTGACTTGACCATGGAGGAACGCGGCATCGACCGCCTCAATGAATATTTGTTGCTGTCTGCGTGAAGTCATGAACGTCAGCACGTAAAGCAGCGGTCAACATACTCAACGGATAGTGCTTCCACAACCAACTTGATGATACGTGCACCAACACGCAATAGTCTTTGGTCTCCCAAGATCCGCAGTTCGCTTGACGTCGCAGCTTTGAAGAACAACCGAAAAAGATGAGAAAGTAGTTGGTCGACATATTTAGGGACGTCCGGGTCAGGCGGTGTTTTGGTTACCTTGGCCGACAGCGTATTTGCAAGGGTTAGGAAAAGCGCATGCGCGTAAGCGGCGCTACTCTCAGAACCTTCATTTATTTCCATGGGAGGAGAACAGACCAACTCGAGTTTGGCTGTGAGTCGTATAACCAGAATTTCAAATAAGGTCGGTTGTACACAGAGCTCTTTCAAGGCGCACAGAGCACGCCAGTACTCCATACGCTTCGATTGTGCATCTTTAGGGGGGGCTTGGTCAGGGAGCAGGGCAAACAGCGAGGGAAGCGTTTGATTTTCGAGATGGCGAGGAGCGGTGACAGAAATAAAGGACAATAATGAGAGAGCATCGGTGCTGAGCCGGTATTAGCAGCAATCGCGGATATTGCAAAAGAATTGGCGCACGTAACATCCTCAACCTCGTCAGGTTCCTTACCAACAAATTTCCCAGCTTCAAGGACTATGTATCCCAGCTCGGTGTCCGTGAGAAAGGTGGGAAGACGTACAAGACTCGAGAGTCCGTGAACAGCAGGCAAACGTGTCGAAGCCGACTGTAATCCAGTAATTAGCACTCCTAGTATAACATCCTTGTGTGGAGCCAAAAGCGACGATATAGGTGAGGGAGAATCCCTCGACGGTTGTGTAGATGTGGCCGGTACTTCCGAAGGCACGAAAGCCTTCAATATCTCGGTCAAGAGCATGGTTACTGAGGCCCGATTCGATATTTCCCCCGGATCATAGAATAGTTCGGTTAATTTGTTGATAGTGTTTGAGATCAGAGCATGTCCCAGTTCCGCTGATGGACTTCATATCAGTTCCTATCATCAATCCAATACTAAAATGGTTGATGTTGACCTACAGGGTATACCGACAAACGTGCACAAGACCTTGATTCCTGCTTTTGCTTGTGCCTTCTCAGGTTCTCCAACTGATGCTAGAGAGTCCGCGGAGATTGTTTGAACAACCGATTCGAGTGCATCATCCGGACCGTCTGGTTGACTCGACTGGAGGACACGGATGAAAGTGCGTAATGTGTCCAAAGCTGTTTCTTCGGTCAGAGGATCCGTAGGTTGGAAGATCTTGGAACACGGTCCGTAAACGCAACGTGACGCAAGCTAATGCTTACCTCGAGTTTCAAGGCGCTCCAGATTTTCCGCCCAAGTTCCCTTGCTACACCAACGCCATAAACAGGAAGGCAAATGGTCATCGTCTGCAAAACGTCCCGCTATGCACGACGCGATAGCATTGTTTTGTGGTCATTTTCAAAAGAAATGACAAACCTTTGTCACCACTGAACCTATGGCAAGCTTTTCAAGGAACAGGTTCGTGCCGAGGTACCCGAAAGCGGGGGTTGCACTGAGGCATGCTCTGTTCCGTAGTTCGCGAGGTAAGCAGAGAATTATTAACAGAAGCGTCAGAGTATACCTGAGCGATTGTATCAGTTCATCGACATTGATTCCATGTGGATCGTTTGGTGCGGGACGAAAAGTTATCGGAAAGTAGCAAAAGATGATGTCAAAGTAGCTCTGTTCGCATTTAGGCGACGCTGATGTTGTTTTAAGGTGCGCGCACCTCGATATGTTTCGATATGTCAAAATCAGTTAGAATCGCGCGGCCGATTTTGAATGCGACGAGAAGATTTCTGGGATCCTTTTCACCAGACGCCAGATCCACATAACTCGAAAGGAATTGTTCTCCCATATTCTTAAGGTGGTCCCGGTAGGTGTGCAGGAGTGTGTCTATGATGCTATAGACATATAAACGGGTAGGTTGCACGAGTGCGCGCATCTTTACACGCTGAAAGATCCTACACGATCGATGTGAATTGCGTACAGAAGATGGATCAGTCAGACTCACGCGGAAAGAACATCAGAGACTTCAAGAGACGAAAAAGAGGGAAAGGCGACGAGATGGGAGAGTCCGCTGAGCGCAGGGGTGATTGTCTCTGTGTCCTCTAGCTTGGAACAATAGAATGTAGCTAGAACTCGGACTGAAAGACGTAATTGTCATGGCTTAGAAAAGTTTCTCTAAATACAAATCTCGTACCTGCTTGTCTGTTGAGTTTATCTCTAGGACATCGCTCGATCACTAAAGAAAGGATCTGTACGCCTATGACGTGTTGGAGGAGCGTCAACTGGTGTTGCTGCAAGACGTGCCTTTGGTCCGCAGATGATTCTCTTCCGAAGTCAAGTATTCTCCGAGAGCTTTGACGATATCGAGAAAAGTGACGCTGCCTGAGGAGATCCCTGGAAAGCGTCATGGCATGGTTTCTTGATGGGAATGATTTTACTGGCACACCTTGAACGAGCTTCTCCACTTCAGCGTCGCTTTCGAGTGCTACCCAGGAGCGAATAGTACGCTCTACGGTATCCATGATGATTGGATTGAGGCGAATTAAAAAGTCGAGTACGGTCGAAAAGTAGATCAATGATTAGATTTGTCCAAAGCTTGACATTGTGACGTCGGAACGCTTGCCAGTGTTTGTTCCGCTCGGCGAGGTTGACGCTTGCTCAATGTTCCCCACAGCGCTCACGCGAGTCCGGCACTGTTGTCGACGGCGACAATACCTCAGGGCTTGTTTTACGACGTGCTCAACACCCTGGTCGGACAGACCACCACCTCGCAAAATCGACAAGGAAAAGTTCAACTTCAATCCTGAACTCTCGTTCTCTCCGGATGTGTCTCAGGAACATCTATCCTATCCGCTTGTCACGTCCAACGACCTAGCAAAGTCTTTTACCTCTCCGCCGACGCGCGTCCGTATGCTCGTACGCGACTTCATCGAAGACGCGTTGTACAATCCACATTACGGCTACTTCTCAAGGCAGGCCACCATCTTTACAGCGCCTGGGGAAGAAAACGAGGGATTTGACTTCAACAACTTCAAAGACATCACGCAGTTTGAGGCTGCTGTCGCCGACCGCTATGTAGAATGTGGTAGTTTGTCTGTCTTGGATGGTCCTGGCAGACAAATCTGGCACACGCCTACCGAATTGTTCAAGGTGTGTTCTTACCTTTTCCCCGCGCTTTCCCAAACTGAATGTCCGTTCAGCCATGGTACGGTCAAGCCATTGCTCAGTGTCTCGTGTCTGAATACCTCTTGAAATATTTCCCATACGAAGATTTCAAGATTTACGAGCTTGGGGCTGGGAATGGCACGATGGCCTTGAACATCCTCGATTATCTTCGTGCCCACTATCCCGAGGTGTATGATCGCACGGTATATACTATCATCGAGATTAGTGCGCCCCTCGCGAATGCTCAGCGGACGCGCCTACGACGCGCAGGGCACGGAAAGCGTACAGTGGGCGTCGAGCATCGAAGTGTCTTTTCCTGGACCAAGACAGAACATGCGCCATGTTATGTCCTCGCTGCCGAAGTCGTGGACAATTTTGCTCATGACCTCGTCCGATACGACACGCATACTTTGGAGCCGTTCCAAGGCCTAGTTGCCATCGATGCAGAGGGCGAGTTCGTGCCGTATTATACGAGGGTCACCGATCCCCTCATCGCATCCTTTCTCTCCCTTCGTCGACGCATAAAACACCAACCCTCTTTGCCATGGTACCTTCGAACTTCCGCATTGAGAAGGATGTACGCGGCCCTTCCATTTGCACCAAACCTATCGCCTCCGGAATATATACCTACACGTCAGCTGTCTCTCCTTCGTTTGCTCCGCGCCCATTTTCCGCGCCATCGTCTGCTGCTCACGGATTTTTCGTCCCTGCCTGATGCGGTACCGGGCGCGAATGCACCCGTCGTGCAGACGAGCGTACGCGGAACGATGGTACCGTGCAAGACGGTCTTTGTCCGCCAGGGTTACTTTGACATCTTGTTTCCGACTGCGTTCGAGCAGCTACGAGACATGTATGAATACGTCCTCGAGCAACCGGCCGGTACCGACGATGGCCTCTTCAATCCTAGGCACACACGTCTGTCGTCACTCGTCACCAATACACCCTTCCCTTCATTGGATTCGGACTTCTTCTCTCCATCTTCTCGTCGCTTGCCGCTGGAGGGCGTCAAGTCTGCAAGTGGTCTGCCTGTAGGAGAAAGACGGAGTAGCGTCTTCAGCCACGCAGAGTTTATGGAGACGTATGCAGATCTGGACAAGACTCAACTCAAGAACAGAGAGAATCCCATGGTGTCATTCTACAAAAATGTCATGTTCTTGTTTTGACGAAGATAGATTTTGTAATACTCGATGGCCAACCCTCGCAAGTACAGAGAACATTGATGCATGGGGAGCTAATGACTACGGTGGCTGTGACAAGTACCACAGCGCAACAATACCACTTGTTAATAGAGACGGCTGGACTCATGATTCCTATTTCAAGAGGTAGTTGGCATCATTCACCGGCTTTCAACATCGAAGGCGACGATACATCCGCCTACAGTGATTCTAAGGGTGGAATACATCTACAAGCCTGCCCCGCAGACCGATCCCATCTAAGCCAGTTTGCGCACAATATACATGTAGTAATGGAAGGATTCCCCCAGCTGTTTGACTTCTAGTTTTGTACCAGTGCAATGGGGACCCGTAAGAAACCTTCGGCGAAAGTGGGGTTGACCAAACGTGATGTAGAGAAAGGCGCCAGATGGACGGAGGACCCTAAGGGAGGAGGATGTCAACTGCTTGATCAGGAACGTCCGAGGCTGAAACCGTACCTGAGTGCTTCGGATACCTCTGCAGTACAGTCCCGGACAATATCCTCTGGGGGATTCTACGGGGATCTGAGCCCGGTGTCCAGGTCATCGCAAAGTGTATTCATACCCAAACATCGGTAGAGGACGTCATCATAGCGTCCATAGTCCCTGGCCACGGTCAGGCAAGGCTAGAATGAAACACCACCTCGCTACCTTTATCGATCGCGACGTCAAACGAGGCGTCTTCAAAGGTCAGCGCGCGGACGTCCATCTCGTGCCCTGGAGCGAGACCGTGAGTCGAGTCGAGCATACGACCGCACGTCGGCAACAGTTTTTTTTTTTACGCACATGCCATCTCTGGTCTCGACGCGGCATGGCGTGCGCGCATCTGTTCGACGACGACGGCCGAGTACTGGCGAAACGGATGAGATAGGGGGAGGGATCGATCGGGCTCAAGTAAAAAACCGGACGGACGTCGACGTTGACGATGTCCCTGTAGCCGTCCTCCCACATCTACCAAAAAAAAAAGAACCCGATGCGTGAGGCGTCGCGCGGGCGGGTGGGCGAAGTTCGCGTTGCGACCTACGTCTTCCGACAGCTTCGAGTTACCGCATCCGAGCATCAGGATCCTCGCCGTCTTGTCGGGTATGAGGAGGCGCATCTGGGTCGCGATATCGGCGTACGATTTGAACCAGTCGTACGAAGTGTCCGGATCTTCTCTACGCGATGATCAGGTCGGGATTCCCGACAGAGTCATTCAAGGACACAAAACACACTGGGTATATCTCGAATCCCTAGCACGATTGACAGATGAGAACGTGCAAGGGTAGAACTCCATGCTACGCTCACCAATATTCTTTGGTGCCATATTCCTTGTTTTCCCGGGGAAGCGGCATATGAACGAGTACTATGTATATAGATGGTGACTAATACAAACCTACTGGTAGGCTTAGCTGCAAGTCACACGCCCCTCAGTTGCAACGACCACGCAACCCTCCTTCGCAACTCGACTCTTGTAAGCGTACTCGAATATCCAGTATACCATGGCAAGCTCATCCTCGACGCTCGGACCATACTAGAAAGTACTGACATGCCGGTTCCGCAGTCTGCCATCCCAGCGTACTCGGTCGGGGTCTTGTGCATCACCGGCGGCGTCACGGGCTATCTTCGGACACGTTCCATTCCGTCTCTCGTCGCTGGAATTGGGTAGGTCCATGCGTCTGGGTTATATTTGACACATGAGGGCGTGACCATGGCGTTGCAGTGTCGGTGCGCTCTACCTCTGGAGCGCGGAACAAATCAAGAGGGGCGCGCCGAACGGGATCGAGGGTGCTCTCGGCGAGTTTCCCCGACGCTGGTACTGCAAGTCCATACTGATGCTTGTGGCGAACAGGTGCCTCTGCGCTGTTGTTGATGTCCTCGCTCCCTCGTGTGACCAAGGGACCCGTTCCCATCGTGCTGGCCCTGACGAGTGCGGGTGCGGGTGCCTACTACGGGAAGACGCTGTACAACTTGCGGGCGGTAGCAGATGCCTGAACCAACGCTCGAGGCGCGTTGTATGTACGGTATTATTCACCCTTGAACGGAAATCTCGTGGCGCATGCCACAGTTGCCCTTTTACTCACATGTCGTGTAAGATGTACTCGGTCTGTTTTTGGTATGTAACCAATCGTATGTTTACATTCCATGGTAAGAGACAACGAGTGGATCGCTGCAGGGAGTGGCATGATGCACTTGGCCAATTAAGGAACTGGAGGTGTACGTTCGACAGCAGAGTTACGAAACGAGGACTTGTCCTGTATCGAGTCTGGCACGGTGGCATTAACCAACGAGGATATCGGTGGGCGGGAAACCAAGTACCGTTGTTCGATTTGTACTCCATTATGGTAGTAGCGGGTAAATTGAGGACCAGGCGTATCGCATCCCTTGTCATGGCGTGAGTCATGGGCCATCCCGGTGGCACACAACACACCTGATCTTTTCGCGCACTCTGATGTCCGCCTCGACGCGATTCCAGACCGAGACGATGTCCTCGCTCTGTCTGACGCTGATGGTGCACCCACAGATCTCTGGCCACTCCTCGCCGTCGTCGTCCTCGCTGACGTTGCCGTCGGCATCGACCTTGAGACGGCCCCTCCCGCACTCGTCAAACATGTCGCCGACGAGACCGCACACGAGATCCTCCCACACACGATCCGCGACGCCTTTCCTCAGACGGATGATCCATTTTCCGCCGGCACGATTGAGGGGATCTTCCCAGACCGGACGGCGGACGCCAGCATGAAACAAAAGGTAGTCGGTCGTAGGAACGAGGGAGGAGGGCGGGGAAAGGTGCGTGTGCAGAGACCAAAACGATTCGACCTGAAAGGACAGCGTGAGGACGATGGGGTGGCAAAACTAAAATGGCAGGCTGACGGAAGAAAAGGATGCGATTTTTTTGATCCCCTCTTCGTAGTTTGTGATCTTGTTTCCTGGCGCGCGCTGCTGCCGGAACCAAAAGACCCAGCTGAGGACGGGTGAGGAGGGAGATGCAAGTGGGGTGTGGGCACGAACATACGTGTTCCGGAGAGGGTGAATCGTGCCCGACGAGGGGGAGGTGCCGGTCGTTTTCGCGAGTGCCGGCTCTGGATCGCGGTTCGCGAGAGAGGTGGAAAAGTGGCGGCTGGTCTGGAGACGCGGTCGGGGCGGGTCCGAGCTGGACACCTGCGATGTGCCGTGAGCCTGCAGGCCGGCAAAGCGCGACTGCGGCTGCGAGTGGTTCGAGAAATAGCCGGCCATTCTTGATATAGAGTATATAACTGAACGAATAATAAAAAGATGACTGGCGATGGAACGAGCAGAGCACTTTACGTAATCATATCTACAGGTCCGGGTTCAGGTCCAAGTCCAAATCAAACACCGTCTGGGACTGCGGTCGCACTTCGTGTCGGTACGGGTTGGCACCGGGGCGGTCGCGCGGCGCCGGTGTCGGTTTCGGCGACGGCGAGCGTGCTGCAAAGACGGTGTGCACAGCTGCTCGATCAATAGCAGCTCGCGAGACCACTCACGTTTCACGCTGTGGCTTTCCCCGAGCCCTCCGAGCGGCTTTTCGACGTTGAGTCTGCCCCGTCTCATCTTTTCTTCGTTCGGGAACGGCGGGAAGAACAGCGGGACGGGCGCGCCGTGCATCGCGTTCATGTCCGGCATGTTTGGCGGCGCGGACGTGAACGCGCTCAGCGATTGCGCGTACGCGAGCAGCTCGGGGTACGGGATCGACGCTGCAGAGCGTGTGGGCGACGGCGAGGCCAGCATCACGGGTCCGGCTCACCTTCCTTGGCCTTTCGTATCCCCTCGATCCTCTCCTCGCCCTCCCTGACCACGGCCTCTAGCTCTCGCTTGCCCTCCTCGATGCGCTCCACGACCCAGCGCCATTTCGATTCGAGCACCCCGATCTCCGCGATGAGCTCTTCGATCCGTTTCTGTCGGCGCTGGTGTGCCGCCGTCTCTGCAAGCGTGTGGGCGAGCGATGCCTCGGCGCTGTACAACGCGGCGGTGGGCGGTGGTGCGATGCTGGGCCTGGCCTGCGGATGCGGCGAAGACAGGGACTGGAAGAGCGTGTTGGACAGCGTGCTCAACGTCGCGAGCGGCGCTGCCAGCGAATCCGACATCGACATCGTCGTCTCTGACATGTTTCCGTGGTGGCGATGCACGTACTTGTACAAACGAAGGGGGTGCTTAAATATGTAGATATGGTGTCGGTCGTGGTATCTAGACGCTCTTCTCATCGCGCCATTATGGCCCGTGTTTTCATGCCCGCCTCCGCGATCGCCTTCTCGAACGCCCTCATGTGTTCGTCTACCACCACCCGTCCATCCACACGTCCCATGTTCTCCGTCTCCCACTTTTCAATCTTCATCCGGCTCCTCTCCGCGCCCTCCGTCTCGATTTTCCACTTGGCAAGCTGGTTCCGCACCGAACGAATCCTGCGTCCTGCATCCGCCGTCGCTGCACTGTTCACCTGAGATTGCTCAGATATGATCGTGAGCGACGCAAGAAAGGACGCGGTATGAGATCGCATGTGGGTCATCGACGGGAGCGCAACAGCGAGCGTGGATATCGACGACTGTGATGCGCTGTTCAACGATTTCGATGTAGAAGACGCCGTCTGCGTAGGAGCGAAAAACGGCTTTTGGGGTGATGATGGTGCAGAGGGGGCATACAACGTTTCGCCGTCCGCCATCTCGTCCTCCTCCGCAACAGACTCGAGCTTGAACGACTCTGAGGACTGCCGCACCGGCTCGTGGTCTGACACGGGTATCTCGAGGAAATCGAGATCACCAAGCACGTCCATTCCTCCTACTTCGGTCGCGATACGCTTCAGGTCCCGGTCATGCGAATGAAGCTCGCGTGCTTGTCCTTCGCGTTCGCGTACGGCGTCGTTGAGCCCGCTGATCATATCCGTCGTGAGGTTCTCGAGGGTAAAGGTCGTGTCGATCGCTCGCAGGTGGTCGAGGAATCTGTCCGTCGACGCAAGGTTCTGTGCGAGAACCTCCATCGCGTCTTGTGCCAGTGCAGCCCGCCGCACCGCATCGTCGTCTTCGTCATCACTGGTGGCGTCTACGTCGCTCTGGCTGCGAGTGCCACCATCGTCTTGACCACGCGGTTCGTCGTCGGCGACACTCTCTAGCTCGGCGGCCAGACTGCCCCCTGGGGTGCTCTCGCCCAGCTCATCTGCCAAGCTGACGCTTGTGTCGGCATCTTGGGCATCATCCATGGTGACGTCCCCGTTGCCATGTACGGCGAGCGGGTCGCTGTCGATGCCTTCGGCACCTTCGTCGTATTCGATACCGAATTCTTCGGCCAGTAACCTGGACGCGCCACCCGCGGGGTCTGGCATCAACGCGAATGCGAGCTCATGAGCCAAGGAGTGGGCCCCAGAAGGAACCGCGATGGCCTGATCGAGCGTGGACAGAGGGGTGGGATGGGCAAAGGCGGAATTGGAAGACGCAGAAGGGTGGCGAGACAATTTTCGAGGCGAGTTGGAAGAATGTCTAGAGTGCATCTTAGTCTTGGTGTGGTATTAAATTCTGTAGACGAGCAGACTTAATCATCATTTTCGTTCTGTCGTCGTCCCAACTCACCTGTCGTGTAGTACATGTGCGTTTCAATCGTCCTCGTCGATTGTGCCAGCGTCCCCAAAGTGTATTACGTAACATAATCTTACAAGCGAGTACTAGTACTGTGCTACTACCGAGTCAGTCAAGCTCGGGCTATTTGCTCGTCCATAGCTTGGACAAGACCTCCCCGAACGAGCCCATACTTCGCGACTTCCGTCGACGTTCTTCTGCCGCCTTGGCCTTGGCATCATCAAACTGATGCTCCCACGCCGCAAGCTGGTGCCGAAATGAAAGGTTGGGGGAAACGATGCCACGCTTCGCCTGAACGTGCGCGATCGCTTCCCTCGACCGCATCGGCGTCGTAGCGACCAGGTAAGCGCACACCAGCGTCGCAGACCGCGAGATCCCTTGCAGACAGTGCACCTAACGCACCCTTCAAAAAACGAGCCAAAACCAAACCCCGGGGAGGGGAGGGGAGGGGGGGGGGGGGATTGCATGTAGCACTCACGAGCACCTTGTTCTTCTCGTCCGCATCCAGCGCGTCCTGAATGAACCGGACGACCTTGTCGAACCACTCCGTGATGTGGGTGTTCATGTCGTCTCGGATCGGGACGTGCATCACCGTCACCTCGCTCCCAAAGTCCTTGCGCACGTCCACCTCGATGGCGGAGACGATGTGCGTGATCCCGAGCCGCTGTAGGTTGCCCGGCGCGCGGGCCGTGTAGAGATCCGAGAGGTACAGGCGGGGCGTGATGCAGGTAGCAACACGGCCGTGCGTCTCGTCTGCATTGCCGCCTCTCGGACGTCGGCGGGTCGTCTTGCGGAGGAGGGAGTGCTGCCAGCTCGTGGATGGGAACGAGATCATGTCGGTGCAGTGGAGACCTTGGCGCCGTCGACAGTTCCTGTCTATTAGTACGTATTTATGGGCTCCTCAGCGTCACGTACTTGCCCTATAAATGCACAGCCACATCCACACAATATAAATAGCAACAAACAACCCGCCTCAATCACCCAAATTAGTCAGACAAACCAACAAGCCGTTTGACCGCATACAGTCATGTCCAAACATCATCCAGGTCAGCATCCCTTCAACGTCTGGCGCGTCTGTCAATCTCACCTGTCGATACAGATCTCATCATGTGCAGGCGTCAGCCTGGCATCGGTGAGTGCCTCCATTGATTAATTTTGCCCGGTCGATTGCTCACTCGCGCAGCCATCGGTCGTCTGTGTGAAAAGTGCGACGGTAAATGGTAAGGACCTCCACCCTGTGTCGCGTCTCGCGCTGAACCCGTCATAGTCCAGTCTGCGACTCCTACGTCCGCCCCGAGACCCTTGTTCGTATATGCGACGAGTGCAATTTCGGCACCTATGGCGGCAGATGCATCATCTGCGGCTCTCCAGGTACTCTCCAACATTTCCCCCTTGTCTCGTGCCTTGACTCATCGGAGCACAGGTATTTCGGACGCGTATTACTGCGCAGAGTGCACGAGGCTCGAGAAGGACCGCGATGGCTGTCCAAAGATCGTGAACCTTGGTGCAAGCAGGACGGACTTGTTCTACGAGAGGAGAAGACTGGGTTCGTCCCCCTCCCTCGTTTCGCGTCAAGCCAATTACTGACGTCTAATAGGTTTCAAAAAGAGCTGAGTTTCGGCAGTTGCAAATTATAGTCGGTCTTGCTCGTGGCTAGCAGTACTACGGGCCCTCATGTAGACTAGCGTCAAGAACTGACGGACTCGAGTGCGTCTCAATTCAGTGACCAATCATATATACCTGATTCTCGGGTGCTACACTTGTGGTCTACACAGATCAATTCTTTAGATCCTCCCAGCTAATATCATGTTAAGAGGGTATATGTTCTGGCCATTGAGCCGAACTAGAGATAGACGGGGAAGGGAATAATCGGTGCAGGATACTCCAAGTTGATAAACTGTCTGCTATAGGTTTTAGTACACGCTCTTTGTTTCAGGTGGACTCGACCTTACCGGAATTGTGGCAAATCGACCTAGATAACTTGTCAGCGAGTCTAAGTAAATGTTTGATGTCACTTACTGGCGCCTTGAAGACCACAAACAGGTGTGTTCCATCGTGTGTATCGACCGCTTCACAATCCCCACACAAATCCTTTGCGCAGTATGCACACCGGAACCAGGCACCATGGATCCGCTCCAGACAGCGGTCGCAAAGCGCGGTGGAGTGGACAAGGAAGGAGAGGTACTCTATGTACGTTGATAGCTGGAATCAGAGAGAGATGCTTCGAAATGGTAGTAAATACAACCTTTCGGATCTGCATGGACAGCAAGGCCACCGACGGGTCCAGCGGGGACTTTGTATCTACATACAAAGATGATCCAATCCGAATAATCACACAAAGAAGAAAAAGAAAAAACGCACAACTTAGGCAAAAACCCAGATCCGGATTGAAGCGGGCGATGAACCGGTCGGGGAAGCTTGAAGAACGTGTGCATAGGATCGTGAAGCGCGTACGAACGCTCTTCGCAAGAAGCGCACTTTGTGTGGAGGCTTACGGTCAGCCGCGGTGCCTGCCTGCACCGGTCGAGAACACACGCACCAAGCTGAACGGGTTCGGACACGAGGGGCACGTCGCGCATTGATACCGCGTCCCGAAGATGGTCTGAGATAAAGGTCAACGTTGGCCGTGTGTTGCAGGACGATGGCGTCGCGCGGTTCGTTGCCAACGCACCTCACGGCATCCGTCGCAAATGATCCGATGGTCTTCTGGTGGATCGTCTTGCGTGGCGGGCTGCGTGCGCGAACATACGACCGTCTGTGCGTAGGACGAGTAGACTGAAGAGGGTTTCGAGTGCCCGGCGGTGAGGACGTGTGCGGCATCCCGACCGGTCCAGAGATCGATGGCACGACGGGACGCTGTCTGAACCCGATGCGTTTCGAGTGGGTAGGGAATCTGCGGGTCGTCAGATGAACGAACGTCCTCGATAAACTATCAGATGGCAAACCTTGATCATAATGTGCGATGATAAATGTCCTCCCTCGGATGAATCTAGATTCCCCGGAAGTCCTGCAGATTCACAGTTGGAGCAAATATCGACAGAGTCACAGATGGCGCAGTGGAACCGGGCGCCTAGAATGTCTTGCAGGCAACTGCGGGGACGAAAGAATCAACAAATACAAAAGGTGAATCAAATGTCGTCACATACTGCGCGCACTTGACTCCTGGGTGTTTCATGGCTGCGGAACGACACGCATCGTTATATAAAAACGGGAGGACAGAGGGCGCATGCATACATTGTTCCTCGTTGGCGTCTTGCATCGCCATCATCACAGGGAGATATCCAGGTTCTCTCTTCGACCGTGCGGGCTTCTCCATCACCAGCAAGAATGCATGCGCAGGGTGTATGTCGTGAACTTGTCTATAAGCAATTCGTGAGTAGCCGATTAGAGTCATCGGAAAATGTAAAGAACCCATAACAGGCACGACAAAGGTTAAATTTCTTGCAGGAAGCACACTTGTAACGCTTCCCGTTGATCGCGGTGTTGCAGGTCGAACATTTACATGTCAGCATATCCTCCTGTTCTAGAACCGGTTCCCAACGCATTAACAAAGCAAAACACTCAGGGCCGGAGGCGAGGTACGTACCGACGTCGTCCCAACCGTGAGGCCCCCATACTTTCTCGAAAAATGCGTGTCGGAGTTGTCCTTTATGCCGAGGGGCGGAGCGAATCCACGACGACATTGCGTCCCCCGTGGGTCCTGGACCAATACTGCCCACCCTTTCAGTACTGATGCAAAGGGCGTGGTAAATACCCGCAGCTTCTATGCATCCAGAACACAGTTCGTAGCCCAGATCCTCTGACTCGGACAAAGCGCCAGATTTCGGAATGTTGTAGTTGTACAACGTTGGGCTTGAAGACGGGAGACAAGGTAGAGGCCTGTGGTTGGAATGCTCATCGTGGTTCGGTGGAGAACTGGTCCAGATCGTCGACGACGAAGATGAAGGCGAAGGGTGAGAGGCGTGGTGCGTAGTGGGAGGATATGAATGAATGGCATCCGAACTCCTCTCCTTCCCCTTTCCAACGTCAAGACTCGATTCGTTGGTAATGTGTGAGTTGCACGCCGGTTCCTTTTCCCCGCACATCGCGCACACGTAGCGAATGGCATCCAGTAAGACCCCACATTCGGAACACGTTGTCAGCGTCCCTGGTGGAGGGACGACCGGCGGGAGGAAAGACAAGACTTCCGAAGGAATATCGGGGGGAACGGCGAAAGATATCTTTTCCGAGCTAGACGTGGTGGACGTGGACGCGGTCGAACTTCCGGCAAAATCTTCGTCGTGGACTTTCTGCTGTGAAGCAAGCCAACTGAGCTGCATGCTACTTGGCCGCACGTGCCCAGATAATGACCCCGCGGATGGTTCGTTCTCATCCTTGATGCTCAAACCGTCCTCGTATCCCGAATCATGGGTGGAGGAACCTCCGCCAGTGTAGGAGTAGTAGTACTTTCCGCGTGGATCCCGTTGTAGGGCGAGGTCGCCGTCGATGCTCTCCTGCGGCTGCTGTTCCTCTGACAACGACAGGGATATCGACCGGGAGTCGGATTCGGAGGGTTCGGGCGTAGCGCCCAACATCGCCTTGATAGTGCGCGCGTTCTGATCTCGGAGCCATGCTGCCCCTCTGTCTTGCGCTGACAACGTCAGGACGCGTTCGAAGGGCGACGCAGATTGGGAATGATCGTCTTCCATCCCGCCGCCGTTTGGCCCGGCCTCGGTCCAGCTGAGTTCTCCGTTGCTCTTGTTCCTCCCCTTGTACTCCTCCAAGCTCGCCAGACTCGACGTATCGCTCAAGCTCGGGCCATCGTAGTCCACCGTGATGTGAACTCGGAGCGTGATCCGTCGCTTGCCACCAAAACTCCTCCCAGAGAGTATAGATGCCGCAGACGACAATGGAGGATCGTCGGAGCCGGCCTGGAAATATTGGATTGCCTCCGTGAGATCTGTATCCGTTGAGATGTCGGTGACTTCGCCATCATCGTCCTTGTATGAGACCACGTAGGGGGTTGCATAGAGGGAGAAGCATTGTTCGATCTACGCGATGTCGGTATGCATGGGTCCAAAACCTTGACATTGAACATACCTTGTTCTTCAAGAGATCATAGGAACAATTCTTGGCCGATGCGAAGCTGATGTGCTTGTTCCACCGGTCAAACGTGCACTTTACGACGAGTGGTCTGTCCGGACGCACATACATGCTTCCACGGGAAATTAATTGGAGTATCTCAAGACCCCTCCAATACCAGCTGGGTGAACACCGCCTGAGAGGCGCACGTTCCGCAGCCAGGCTCCGGGGATCGTGTGTAATTATCGTTACATAAGCCAACCAGGTCATCGCCACAGGAGAATACTTATTAGTACGAGAACGGAAGTGTAAAAATGTTAGTTAAACGAGACACAATACTGTTTAAGACAAATGGAAACTGCCAACTCCTTCCTTCATCGCCGTACGCAATTTCTCTCTCATTACTTTCTTCGAGCTGTACTCTGGAAGCTTCAGATAGTTGACACAGGTCATAACGCTGGGCAGATAGTCGTCTGCAGTAAGTGGGGCTTCGTGTGGCTTCCGAACGACGGTGAGCGGTGGGTTGAGGCCCCGGAAACCTGAGAGGGGTAAGCAATCAACTTGATCAGCTGCCAAAAAAACTGACCTCCGATAGGCAACTTGGGACTTCCAGTAATAAATTGCAAGAAATCTCGTCGTGTGGTTGCGTCAAATTCAGTCATCAGTTCAATCAGGTCGCGAATGGAGCGACTCTCTCCGTTGAACCCATGGTCCGCTTTGATCGCTTCATTGAGAGCTGTTGTGCTATTAGTATTGTGGTTGCGTGAGACGAGACAAAACGCACTGTCGATACCCCAGTCCTCATCGGAGTTACCAAAAAGCATGACTAGCTCGTCTGCAGAGAATGCTTGCAGATCGGCGATCGGGAAGACCTTTGAGAACCCTTCCCTGAAGGCCCTCGCCTGGGGTCGAGCACCTGTCCCAATAATGGCATCTAAAACCTCGTGGATATATTGTTCCACGTTTTCGGAAGTCACCGCAACATCACGTCCACCAGGCTACCATCGAATGTCAGATTTACTACTCACGAAAGATAGAAAAACAACTTACTCTTAGCTCAATATCGTAACCTGGTAAAGTGAAATCGAGAGCAAGATCTTCAACGTTGACGATGTCCATTAGTGCAACTTTGCGGAAGAGCTGCTCGGCGTGGGTAAGGGCGGAAGGATGTGGGATGAACATCGAAGAGCTAACCTTCTCTGCCTGTCCTTTGACGGAGGTATAGGTCTGCAGCTTAGCGAGAGAGTTTGCAAGGTCATTATCGACAAGCTAGGAACAACTATGAGCGGAAAATCGAGGTTGACAAACGGCCTCTCACCCTGAGCGAATCGATAGTCAACGGAACTTCCTCCCCAAGAACAAGCTTAATGAAGAGCTTGTTGAGAGAAAGGTCGATGATTCTAGAGTCTAGCATCGCCTTGGCCACATACTGCCCGATCACTCGAAGAATATGAGTCCGTTTCCTTGGAATAGTCAATCGGCAGCATGGTTAATGCAGTTAGTCACGTACTGTCCGCCATCGTTTGCAATGTCGTCGGGACTGATGGGTCCTGGATATAAGCCAGATGGATGATGAACATAAATTCCAGGAGAACCCGCTTCAGCATCGCGCCAGATCTTCAAGTCCTTGCGTGCAAATTCCTTGGAAACAAGCGAGTAAAACTCCAGGGTGGGTCCAAGACCAGTCCCAACTTCTTCGAAGTATTCTACCTCCAAGATCGAAGAAGATGACCCGTAGAGTTCAAACACCTTCACTGCGGACTCAAGGATATGCTTGCGTGATATGCGAACCTTCTGGCGCTGAAGCCGACCAAGGAACCCAATTCCATCGTCGCGGCGTGAATTATCCTGTCCTCGGTTTTGTTGGCTTTGCCACTTGAGGATGAGGCGTGCGTAACCGAAAGATGTGGACTGCAAGTAGTTATATCGAGTAGCGAACGGGAAAAGGAAAGGGAAATTTTGTGGGAGGTCAATCGCCCAGTCGGGCAAACAAGAACTGGAGGGAATATTAAGCATTTATCGTCAATATTAAAGAAAAGCAAACCTTGCAACAATCATCGGCTCTTCTAATTGACGGGTAAGCTTGGCCGTCAGTTTGTTGTTGATGAATGCCGACTCTGCCAAGGCACAGCGTTCGAGGGGTCGTGTAGGTCGTTCAGCTTCGACCGCGTTCAGCCTATGGAGGACCCGGAGAAGACGTAGTATCTTGGCATGGGGAACATCGTCCGGAAGGGAAGAAAGAGTGGGACTAGGTGATCGAATCCTTGCGACCACCTCGCTTCGTGCTGGGGGGGACCTCAGTAAAATTTGGCCCTACCATCAAGGAAAGTGCTTACGCTCTTGGCTAGGCGGTGGGCCGCTGACTTTCTTAAACTTGACTGTGTATACTCCTTGCCACATGGCACTTGATGGGAGTGCGCCCACTTTCTTCCTCATTTCATGCTGATGGATTGCCCCATATATAGTCAGATCCAGTGGAAGTAAATGATCGTCCATCCAAAATTCAAGATGCCAATCCGTAGGTTTTGCCTTGAGAGCCGCTGCATAGGAAGACTTCGCAGTATTCCCTTGGGCTGATGACATAGTGGGAGCACCTGCTTTCGAAGAGCTTGAAGTTATGCATGTGCCATCTGGTGCTTGTGCTTCAATTCTGCCATCCTCTAGATTGTAATACGTGAGTAAAATTATAATACAAGGTCCTGCTACATACCTTCCGTGACCGACAATGTCACTGTCTTATCGGCTGCCAGATCTCCGTCCTCATCCTCCTCAAATACCTACACATTTGGAGTCAGAATAATTCGCCGCGGTAAAACCCAAAGCTGACCTCCGCATCGACTTCATCATCCGTGAACTCAGCAGCGAGACCGCTGTCTTGAACCAGTTGCTCTTCCCGCCGTGACGTACTGTCCACCGTGGAAGGCGAGCTAGTCGTGGTCGGGGAGGAATCACCAGAAAGAGCCGCAGAAGGTCCTGAAATTCCGTTTTTCACACTGAGACGCTGGCTACGCCTTCGGCCAATTTCGTTCGGAGGTGCATCTGAGGATGAGGAGGGAGGAAGAACCGCAGCCGCAGTCGATATCATGGCCGGATTTGCATCGTGTTCAGGCGGTATTTGGGAGCTATTCCCCGGACCGAAGCCGGAAGCAGCTAATGCTGCAAGCATGTTAGACATACGTCCGCTGGAGGTTAATCCAGCCACACGGGGCCGAAGGTAGTCATTGAGGGCCTGGAATGTTGCAATTGCGTGTATTGAGACAACCATGTTCTGCAGGTTCCGTGGAATATCTGAATCATCATCAGCAACCAAGCGAAGTCGTAACTGGCGAGCGAGCAAGGACGGGGAACTTCGTTTCGAGTCTGGAGAAGTGAAGTCAGTGGTCAACTATTCGCGAAACTAAGGAGAGCATCACCGTCGCTGCCTTGAGCAATGGTGATTACTTCAAAGTTTTCCATCCTTGTCAGGCTCTCTTGCAGCTTCTTGACCAGAATAGACAGTGGGGATTGATTTAAGCCTCCGACCCTGGATGGGCGGGAGAAGGTTTCAAGCAGAATCTCCTGGCGACGTTTGATTGAAACTGTACATTTGAACATGTTTGGCCTGCAGACCGGCGAAAGAAAAAAGGCAACTGACCTGAACCTTTCTCTGTGGAAAATCGAAGAAGACCTTCGACTGCGCCACTTCGGAGCAGTTCGAAACTGGAAACCGAGTTCTCCGAAGTAAAATGATCCGCGAAGTCTCTCAAGGTGGAGTTCATTGCTTGTTCAGATATTTCTGGCGCAGAGAGCTTTTTGACCAATCGCTGGAGATCGTCGAACGAATCGTCGCTGTTGCTGCCGCTCTCGTCCTGAGCAAGTGAGTATTTGAAACGCATGACGCGAGCACGCAGTGTGATTGCATCTTCTGGCTCCAGAGAGAACACATGATGTTTTCTGTGTCCAGATATTGCAGAAGAAGCGTAGATAGCGACGTCACCAGTGACAGAAAGCTCTGGGGCATCCTTGTCCTTTGGTTTAGTTGTGGAGAGTGCTCTGGAAGCGAGACTTTCGATTTCATGAAAAACACCTTCCCTTCTTAAGGCGGGCCGATATTCGGAAGGGAGCTTTTGTAAAAGGAGGTCAACAAGCTGCAAAGCTCCGATGATCAGGGATGGATGATCTTTCGATGACAGGATGGACGACGCGAAGCTGGCAACTGGGACCAACTAGGGAAAAATTAGAAGGAGTGGCCGAAAGTTGCAAGAAGTACTCACGCGCAAGGCAGACTTGAGTTCGGTTCCTTCTAAAAAGCCCACGGCCTTCAATAAACCCGTAAGTGTCTTAACACGAATGGGTGTGATCACGCTCGCAGCATAGACATCAATGAGAATAGGGACTATCAGCCGCATGAAACGCCAAACGACCTCTGGCTTGGAACGTAGTAGTTCCGTTCGGTCAGATGGAGGTTCTAGACTGGAAATAAGTGGGATCGCTTCGTCGGCTTCTTGAACCTGGACATCTGATTCCTGGGTAGAATCGTGGTGGCCAGTAAGGTTCTGTTGCGTTTCCACCATAACTGATTCGCCAAAAGTGTGAGACGGTGCAGACGCCGCCTGTCGAGCAGCAGCACGATCCGCTTTAGCCTTAGTTTTGACCATCCGTGCCAAAGCTTTGTCGGTGTAGCCCTTGTGATCGAAAACGCCATCTAGAAACGGTAAGCCTTTCCGTCCTACTGAAGATACGTAAGAAAGTAACCTTTTGGAAGTGGAGGCATAAGTTCAGACACGAGGCTGAGTGCTTCTTCTACTTGATCCTTGGGGCGATGCGCCAAGTTCTCCATTACAGTCATGTGCGTGACATCACCACCGAGGCCCTGACCACCACCGACCGTTTCAACAGATGCAGAAGGCAAGACACCGGTGAGAATCTGGTAGAGTGTGTCCACAATATCTGCTTGCAGCAAAGTGATGGTGATTCGAGGGCTAGCACGAGCTGCGGTGGCTAACGCTCTCAGAAGTAGGGTATATGTGTTCGCTGCAATCAGAGGCGACCCCCCTGAGGGCATGAGGAGAAGATTTATGCCGCGGATTGCCGTTTCGTCCAAAAGGGTCTCGAGGTTCTCCGTGGATGCACGATGATAGGAGTCGATAATGCGAATAACACAAAGACAGGCAAACTCGACTAGTCTCTGATCAGAATACCCCAAACAATTGCGAATTATCGGCCAGACGCCGAGAACCATGGAATAGTGGTCAGAGGAAACATTCCTGCAACAATTAGCTGCAGCTTGAAGTGCGGTTCGTTGGACGGCAATGGAGAAGAAGTCTAGGTAGTTCAGCAAAGCGGCAAGCCCGTTTTCACGGACGATGGAGCTAGGAAACTCCTCCGATATCTTCTCCAACGTCTGTAGTGATACAATCAGAAGTATGTGCGCATAAGAGAGAAGCAACTTACACTAAGCGTTTGCTCTGCGAGGTCGATATAAGAAATCTCTATGAGCTTGCCACAGAGAACAGGGATAGCGCCATGATAAACTACAGTATGTGCCACCCCAGGAAGAGCCTCCATGAGATTGGCGAGGCATCTGCAAGCAAGCATTTGAGCCTCAAGGTTGTCGTCCCCTTGATGAACGCCCCCGGCTCCTATAGCTAGGGCCGCAGCGAGAGCCGCGTCAGGATCATGGTCTTCATCATCGCCCCCTTCTTCGTCTTCGTCCTCGTTCACGCCCCGTCCTCCCAAAATCTTAACGAGCTCACGCACAAATTCTTCGACCTGAAATGAACCAGCGAGCGTATCTTCGGTGGAAATAGAAAGCAACTCGCTCAGTTCTTGCAAAGTCACGAGGCGAGTGGTCGGACTCGCGGTGGACTTGATATTGTTCAGCATGTTCTTGAGTCGGCTTGAAAGGGACACCATGTATGACCCGAGATGTCGATAGTCGCCAAAAATTGCCATCGCAGCGGTCTCATCTAGGCCACCGAATCCTCGGGGGCCATCCATTGGAGACCGTTCCTCATCGTCTCCACCATCGTCAATATCACCCTCGACAGGGAGTGGGTCATGATCACGATCATCTGGGTCGTCGTCGTCATTCGGGAAATTGTCCCTCCGATGATCCTGTGGGGGTTCGTCGCACTTGAGCTCGGGGTCAGCCATATGGACATCTTCGTCATGAATTCTGGAAGTGCTGGCGGTGGCGGCAGTCTTCGCCTTCGAGGCCACCTTGCCTTTGCTAGGAGAGGGTCTAAGGACAATATATCAAGGAAACTCTATAGGTCAGACGATCGTAGATACCTGGACTTCTTCGGCATTGGTACAGATATTGAGGTCGAAGGGCCGGCTCGGGATCTCAATGAATAGGCGGTAGTTCTAGTGCGTTTCGAGGATGACAATGCGGTTGAATTCCCCTCTTCTTCTTCAGAATCAGCTTCAGGCGCAGCACGCTTTTTTCCTTTCCGGTCCTTAGTTGGCTCGTTGATTGTGAGAGATGAAGTTGTGGCAGATGGGAAAGTGGCTCTCCTTGCCCTGGAACCGCGGCAGATGACGAGCGTTAGATGTAAATGCGTCGGTAATTTCACAGGGTGACTCGCCTTTTAGAAGCTCGGGTGGAATCGTCAGAGGAGTCCTTTGCTTTTCCCTTTGCTGAGGCAGGTTCACGGGATCGTTTGTTCTTTGAGGTGGTTGGCTTGAGTGAGCGAGTGCTTTCGGAAGGTGGGCCCGATGGCTCCACAGCGTCGTTGTCCTTGTCTCTTGGTTGTTCACGGTCTTTCTCCTTCTGCTTCGAGGTCTTGACTCTGGTACTGGAGCGTAGCGATCTTGATTGAGAAACAGCAGTCGAGGTGGAAGTGGATGGAAGTTGAACAGATTCTGATTGGGGCAGCTGTGAGGTACTGGAGCTTGAAGCCTCTTGTTGATGCGTAGGTTGGAAGTCCATTTAGAGCATACTCCCAGCCATCGATTCAGAAAATCAACAAAAGTCTAAGACAGGGTCACAGTTGAGGAGAAAGGCTGAACTTGAGTTAGTATTGCTTCGGCCACTACGTAGGCGAAGGCGTGGGAAACACCCCCACTGCTATGTCTCTAACGTGAAGACATTACAGCACTGATTCCTTCAAGACCTCCTCTACGCTCCTGACGAGTATCTCCACAATCTTTACAATCTCCTCTGTGGTCGCATTATACGCGGGTCCTAGTATAAGATGGTCGCCTTTGCTTCCGTCGACGTTCGCGCCTCCAGTCATTCCAATGACAATAAGATCATTTTTGAGGCAGCGTGCTTGGGCGAGAATCGCAAACGACTGTCCCTTGACAGCGAGCTTCTCCGCGTAACGACCAGAGAAGTCAAATTCGATACCCCAAAATGCACCACGCCCACGAATGTCGAACGTAAACGGCTTGGCTATCGCTCCTTCCGACAGCAGTCCTTCATGAAGGAGTTTGCCCATCAGTTCACCGTTCTGTACGACCCTTGGGAGTAAATTTTCTTCTACAACAACCTTTTGCACAGCCAAGGATGCCGCACATGCCAATGGATGCGCCTGGAAGAACGCTGAGATCGCCTCGCGTTCAAAGGAAAAATCACACTACCTGATACGTATGCCCGTGCTTAAGAAGACCCGATCCACCCCGTATACCCCTTGCAACTTTAGGCGACAAAAGTGTTGCTCCTATAGATCCATACCTATGTTGCCTTAGCCAATTTCTTGGATGTAGATGTGTGGTTTTACGTGCCCTCCTCCAAGACCCTTTGCAATTGCTTGTAGATCAGGGGCTGCCCCGTCACCGACACTCTCCCATGCATGCAACGACCCCATCCCTGTGGAAGTAAATTATAACGGCATTTACTGGTCGATCACAAGTCAACTTACTGCCCATTCCACACATAACTTCATCCAAGATGAACAAGGCGCCGTACTTCTCACAAACGGACTTCATGGCCGCAAAGTAGCCCTTGGGTGCACCAACAACACCGGTAGTGACGCCAACGACAGTCTCTGCAGCGACTAGAACCTAGCTTAGTGCCGTGGAATCAGTGGAACAAAGGACTTGCATCCAATCACGGTCTCCGGGCCAAGTTCGATAAACTTGGCTTCCAACTCTTGTCGCAGGCGCTCAACAAATTGCTCTTCTGTTTCCCCGCCGTCATGGTTTTGGAAGCGTTTGGCATATGCTGGGGAAACGTGATGGAAGTGCTCGGTGTCGAGGATATCCGCATAGGGTGCGCGTCGAGTGGGGTGATAGGCGAGAGACAAGGTGCTCAGAGTATTGCCATGGAACGACAATTGGCGCGCAATGAAGTTCTTTCTCTGCGGCTGACCGATTTCTACATAATACTGCGATAACACTGTATCAGAAAGGGCGGATGAACTAGGTACTGCCACAGACCTGTCTTGCAAGCTTGATCACAGCCTCCATGGCTTCTGAACCTGTAGCTGGATGTTGGATATCACATGTTACCTGTCTGGAAGTCGCACTTGCCGCCAGATGAGAAGGCCACAAGCTCAAATGCGCCGTTGCTCGAATCAACGAGGAACTGCGCGAGCTCTTCCGCAGGACGGCTCGACAACTGCATGTTGTATATATCTAATACGTGACATGCACATGTCAGCCATACTGCATAGATGAGAGACGGGGCGCACATGTAAGCGAATCAAGCTGCTCTTTCATGGCGGCGATGACTTTGGGGTGGCTGGTGCCGACGCAAGACACGGCCGCTCCACCAACCCCATCGATCACACGGCGACCATCTTCAAGCTCGACGTATATGCCCTCACCACGGCGTGCGATGGGTGG
>JBBPUI010000044.1:0-52306 GCA_038094615.1 Heimioporus aff. retisporus | reverse complement strand
TGCAAACGGGCAGGGAACGAGTTCTCTCAAACGATCATGGCGCTCCGAGAACGGACCAACGACATGATTTTGTACCTCGTGGGCAATCATCCTTCGCAGGTTGTTAGTCGCATGGCGAGGACGGATGCATGCAGCTGTTATATACATGATTCGGAGACGGCTGTCCCCGCACTACTCTACCACCTCGTCCATTCATCATCACTCTTTTTTTCTATCGTGCTTGCTTGCGTTGCTCTGACACTCTTGTTTTGCGCATTCGTTTTCCTGTCCCGCATATCGTCGTGTTTTGCTACTGAAAACCCTGTTTTGTCCTGTATTTGCCGCCATTGACTTGGAGTCGAGGGAGCATCAGTCGAATCTCCGTTATGTGTACTGCCAGCTTTGCGCGTGGCCACTGCGAACATCACGCTTCACTCCGAATTTGTGCGACTTGCGGGCGGTTCTAGGCCGGTTCAAAGACTAAGAACCCGCTATTTTTTTATCCATCTTTTCCCTCGATTCATCGTTGCCACATCGCAAATTCGGCTGCAACTCTTACTCTCATCGATGTCTGCAGGATGGCAGCAGTGACGCTTATCACAGGGTCTCCGAACTATCTTTAAAAGCATTTCTCAAGAATATGAAACACATGAGAACTTACTCGTGCTAAGGAACAGCCAAATATGGCCACGGTAGTTGCAAAGGCATCGTTTCACGTTGGCAGGACCTATGTATGTCGATGTCATGGAAATGCTTTAATGTCAACATTGCTTGCCTAACGAACGTTGCGAGTGGTAAGTGGGCGAATATACGAGTCGCGGGATGAATAGGAAACGTACCGCCGATCACCTGCATACAGTGCACATGAGGGCGAGGAGGGTTTCCTACGTTGTGTCACCATCAGCCTCAAAATCGAGTAGAACACAACTGGCCCCCTATCTCGTCATTTCTGTAGAGTATTTGCGAACGATTAGTCCAATCGCCATGCCACCCAAGTCGAATAAGCATCACAACGCTGAGCGAGACTGCAGCCGAAAAGACGAAATCAAATTGGCCACGTGTGCGCCCGACAACTGAAATATGGGACCTGTCCCCATATCTTGGCGAACGATTCAAACCAGATGGGCAGATGCAGAGTGGAGTATGTACGTCGATCATCGAGAAGATATGGATTGCGCAAAAGAAATGCTCGCTAGAATGTTGCGAAGACCAATCTGCGATTGGTTACTCAGTTCGTACTCAGGGACTGACAATTAGGACTCACCAGGGTTTCTACCCATTAGTGTTAAAGTTAAAGGAATGACGAGACTCGGTCGTTAACTGTGATCCATCCCATCGACCCATCAGTACCTTGCGTTTGAGGTGCCGAAAGCCTTGCCCTATCCTCTTGATCAGTGGAAAGACGACGTTGGGAGTTGTGGCAAAGGCAGTGGTTTGAGACGAGCGCTACTTGCTCACTGGCGTCACGGTGAGGAGTTGAAATGGCTTTGCTTCGCATGCAAGCCAGTCAACTTTAACTTGACCGGTCCGACCGTGGATCATCTGAGTCGGGTACAATGGGCCGCGGCGCCGGAGGCGTTGGACCCTTTCATATCTCTCTGCCGTCTCAATCGGTTTGCTTTGGTTTGTGACAACCGTCATTGGACTGTGTCGCCACCGGAGCTTGGCGGCCTCCGACTCATGTGACTCTTTTTCGCGCTCATGCAGTCTGCGTGATATAGGCTCGAGGTGGATTACGTTCGTGCCCCTGCCGACTGCAGCGGACCGACAGTGCCATTATTCTTAAGCGAGCATAGACCTGTTACCGCGCAAGCGTCTTAGAATAGCTGGAATGGACGTTGAGAGGGGGCGCCGAATTGCTTACCGGGCCTCGGCGCCTTCTGTGGCCAAGACTGTCGCAAGGCTTTGCCTCCTGGCTATCCAAAACGAGACCGTCTGCGATGTGAACCCAAAGACCTACTATGAACGCACTATGTCCGCGCACCCCACAGCACGAAACTGCTTGTTAAATTATGATCAAACCAAGCTGTCCAGCAGGCGCACTGAACGCCTCTGATCGTCGTCATATCATCACTGCCAGGTGGTGCCGGGTTAGTGTGGCGGCAACCAAATGGGAATCAGAGGTGTGGACGTCATGCACGTGATTGATGCTAAGAGCCGACGAACTCCACCTTTGCTTTGTTTAAAACCACCAGTTTCTGTTCCTTGCATGGGCTGATTTCCCATTCTACCACTGATCTTTCCCCCCCTCAGTGACAACTCTGCAGCCCTGGCACCTCTTCGCCTTTTCAGACGCATGTCACCCCGTCTACAAACCTCTCTCAGCTTTCCGTGGTCAACCTGAACATCTCTCCACATCCCCATCGTTGTACACTGCTTCTACTCGCCTCGTAACACAATGAGCGCTGGATTCCGCATAACACCCAAGCTTTGGGAAAGAATTCATCATTTTGCGTCTTTCCCTCAGACTGGAGGTGAGTCGTCCGTTTGATCCCCTCTCCGTTCTGTGGTAAAACCCACTGCCCCAACCCCGATGGTCCGCGGATGACCGATCGGTAGTTCTAACGAACTCGATAGCGACATCAATAAATCTCTCCTTGTTTTATGCCTATCTACTTCTTTGCTTTGCTTCTATCTCTTGCTGATAAACCGCTCGCTACAGTTTCCCTTCAACAAATGGTTCTCTTTGGCCAACATCCTAGTCAAGGCACCCTGTTGAAAGCTAGTCAATTTCTAGTCGGTAAGCTGTTTATCATCACCATCAACTTGGTGTCCTCCGCAACATTTCAAGCTGATCTGCTTCTTTTCTCGCTCTGCCGTTCCCACGTCGTCTGTCACGTGAACTCAACACAGAGGAACTTCCAGTTCGCCTCGCTCATCGCGTCAAAGAACTCGATGAGCTTCCATATAATTTAAGCGAAACACCCTCTATACGTAAAGTTAAAAATTGGTATGCACAGAGTTTTGAGGTGGGTTACCATCCATCGCTTTACTTATCCATCCCTATGGCAGTGCATAAATAACTAACTACATGTTTCATGACCATCACAGGAATTGATCAATTTCCCGTCCCTTTCGCTATCGCCTGCCGCTCGCCAATCACTTTTTGCACGTGCCGACAAGCAGGACAGGAATATTTATCTTCCTGATAGTACTCCTAATCCATCCCTGATGGCCCCCTACCTCGACGGAGATGATCCTGCTGGCGGCCTCTCCTATGGCGAGAAGGAGGGCGTCGTGTATGGGAGGAAATTTGGAAATGGTTCTTATAAGCCGAACGGAAATAGCAGTGGGAATGGTAACGGAGTATGTGGGCTTCGAAATGGGAACATCAAACTGCGTGTTCCTGTCGAGCGAAGGTCAGTATTTCTGTATGACCTTTACCTTTGAATCTCACTCTCACGTTGCTATAATAGATACTATGCACAGACCCCTTCTCATACGTATCCACCCGAGGTGTACGACTATAATGCCCGGTTCACGAAGACGTTGGAAGCTATTAAACGCAGGCACGATCCCACGGTAACCACTGTCGCACAGGGCGTTCTGGAATGGCAGAGGGCGAAGGGCATCAAGTCAGGTACGGGGGTAGGGTTACCCGCGTACGGGCAGAGTGGGGCCGAAGTGCAGGCATGGTTGGATAGGTTCTACATGTCGCGTATTGGGATACGGTTCTTGATCGGGCAGCGTGAGTCCCCCTTTCCATGGATACTCATTACTGACCTGACTTGGTTAGATGTGGCCTTGAATACCCAAGAACCACATAAGGATTATGTGGGCATCATCTGTACGCGAGCCGTGAGTTCTCGTTCTCGGCCTACTGTTGTTTCTTGTTCTCACAGCGAACATTATATCACAGAATGTTCACGACATCCTGCAGGAAGCTATCGAGAACGCCCGCTTTGTCTGTGAAGAGCATTATGCAATGTTCCGTGGACCCCCCGTGCAACTGATCTGCCCTCCCGATCTGACGTTTGCATACGTGCCGGGACATCTGTCCCACATTGTTTTTGAACTCCTTAAGAACTCCCTCAGGGCAGTCGTGGAGCGGTTCGGAGCCGAGTACGAAGACAAGAACGTCAATGGTTCTTCCGCGGGCGGGGGCAGCGGTGGGTATCCACCGATCAAAGTGATCGTGGTAGAAGGGAGTGAGGATATCACGATCAAGATCTCGGACGAGGGAGGTGGTATCCCGCGGAGCGCCATTCCACTCATTTGGACGTATATGTATACAACCATGGGTGGTCAGAGCATCGATCAGGACTTCCAGGTAATGAGAGATTGCGGATACCATGACTTTGGGAGGACTGATGTCGTCTTGACAGGCAGGCGACTTTGAGGCGCCGATGGCAGGATTCGGATACGGCCTGCCATTATCTCGACTGGTACGTTTTTTTGCGAGGGTTTTTTTCATGGACATAGACTGATCATATTTGATCAGTACGCGAGATACTTTGGTGGCGATTTGCGCCTCATTTCCATGGATGGCTTTGGCACGGATGTGTATATCCATTTGAACAAACTCTCGAGTAGTCGAGAGCCTTTGCCTTGATGGCCGGCACCTTAAACGGACAATTGTCCAGCAACCATCTGGGATTAAGTGCCAGCTAGTTGTGTAGCTTTATGATCTTTGATAATTCTATGTGTATTACGTAAAATACTAAACTTTTGAATTGTTTGGTCCGACTTTCCCAACAGCACGCGTTTCGTACGCAAGGCAATTCAAGTGTAGCCATTTCAAGCTGATTGGCTTTCAAGTGACATGGACTCACCAAAACGTGCTGGATCGCCTTCCTCCTCCTCTGAATCGAAACGTATAAAGCTTACTGTTCCATTAGGCCTTCAATCACAAGGCGCTTCTCCCGTCGACCCAGAAAACGCACCTGGAAAGCGCTCAGAGCTCGACCCCATCCAAGGGGGTGAGATTGCCAACATACCGAATGACCCCGACGGTGGAGGGGGAGGGCCGACCGGAGAGGGTCCCACGGGGGAGGTGCGCGTGCTGAAAGAGGGCGAGGGGGATGAGGACGCGGGCGACGTATCGATGGGCGAGGTCGTCGATGAAGACGTCGAGTCGGGGGATGACGCAGACGATGAAGACCCCGCCCAACTCGAAGCAACGCGGTTAAAACTCGAAGAACAAGCCCGCAAGTATCTTGCAGCCCAAACGCATGATGTCATTATCCCTTCCTACTCCGCCTGGTTCGACATGTCGTCCATCCATCCCGTCGAGCGGCGAGCACTGCCCGAGTTTTTTAACTCGAGGAATCGGTCCAAGACACCATCGATTTACAAGGAGTATCGCGACTTTATGATCAATACGTATCGTCTAAGGCCGACGGAGTACTTGACCGTGACGGCGTGTCGACGGAACTTGGCGGGCGACGTCTGTGCTATAATGCGCGTCCACGCGTTCCTCGAGCAATGGGGGCTCATCAACTATCAGGTGCGGTTCTCTCACCTTCATTATTATCCGGTTCTTTTGCCAATTAATGGATTTTTACAAGATTGACCCCGAGCAACGACCAGCGGCCCTCGTCCCCCCATTTACGGGCCATTTTCGTGTCATTCTTGACACGCCGCGTGGTCTTCAGTCGCTCCATCCCGGCACGCGCCCTTCCAGCACACATCCCGCCGCCAATGGTGTACCAAAAAATCAAATGTCTTCTGCCCCGCTCAGCTCTGCCGCAACACCCGCCTCCCTCGAACTCCGCAACTCCATCTACCAAACGACCTCGAAGGTCTCCCGAGAACTAAAACCTGCCGAAGCCAAAACACTCACGAATGGCATTTCCTCAAATGCCAAAGGCAATATGTCGTATCAGTGTGACACCTGCGGGACAGACTGTACCGCATTGCGGTATCACAGTCTCAAAGTCAAAGACTTTGAGCTCTGTGCAGCGTGTTACCTCGATGGGCGGTTTCCCTCAACCATGTTTAGCGGCGACTTTGTCAAACTGACTACGACGCCACCCGGCGTTGGACATGGCACAGACGACGAATGGTCGGATCAGGAGGTGTTATTGCTTTTGGAGGGCATTGAGATGTACGACGATGATTGGACGGCAATCGAGGATCACGTCGGAACGCGCACGGCACAACAATGCATACGCAAGTTCCTCTCGTTACCGATCGAGGATCCGTACATTGCGGCAGAAGGGGATCAGGGGCCTCTTAGATATGGGAGAATACCGTTTGAGCAGGCGGACAACCCTGTGATGAGTGTGGTGGCGTTCCTTGCTGGCGTGGTAAACCCTGTTGTTGCTGCGGAAGCGGCCAGGACGGCGATGCACGTTCTCACTGACAACGGCGGTGCGTCGAAACCGGAGGATGGCGAAAAAAAGGGCGTGGAGGGAGGGAAAGCGGCAGGAGAGAACGCAATGCAACAAGACGGTGCTGAGGCACCCTCCGTGGGACCCAATGGAGAACCGCAGATGGCCAAATACGGTACGCCAGGCATGCAGGCCAACGACATGATCGTCGATGACCAGTCAGCCGAGGCGGCCAAGCTCACACCAAAAATCTCCCAGTCGCAAGTCGCGCGTGCTGCCGGACTTGCACTCAAGTCATCTGCACGTGCTGCGACAGCACTTGCGGACGCTGAGGACGCGACGATCAAAAACACACTGGCGTCGCTCATCAAACTGACGTTGACAAAGCTGGAGCTGAAGATGACCGCGTTCGAAGAACTGGAAGAGCTCTTGGAAGAGGAACGCAAGGGATTGGAGAGCACGCGTATGGCGCTCGTCAATGAGCGTGTGAATCTCAAGCGAATATTAGAGGGGGTCCGAACAGAGCTGGGTAAGAACGTCTGTCTGGGGACGACCGGACAGGGTACCCCGGTAAGCGAGGTCCCCTCGGGGACACCCATGGAAGGGGATGCGGGTCCGGTGGGCGATGGCAGTTTCGCACAGTTGGGTTGAAAGACGTACGTGCACGCGATCTGTGGGTGTGCTATAATTATTCTCTGCTATTGCGATCTGCCTTTTCATTTTGTTGTCTGCTCACGTTTGCTCTCTCTTCTTTCCCGTTTATAACAGTGTCCGCTCTGTGTACACTCGCCTCGAGCTGAACTATTACCGTAATCCAGCTAGACTTGCTTTAGCTCGCGCCAGTGATGTGCTTCGGAAATGTATCCCTGAGATCGACAATTCAGTTCTCCATTCCAACCCTTTTCATCAATTGGTTCGGCAGACTTCTTCGAATAAACCTCCGAAATACAATTTAGGCGTATTTCCCTTCTCCACTGACATACTACTACACAACTTTTGGGTATATTTAATGCGAGTAAGGAGTCACATTTCCGTGGTGCTATCAAAGAACCGTCGCACGAGATCAATTGCCTCTAATTCGGGTAGATGAATTCCCTCCCTCAGCGTCCTCTCGACAGCCTCCTGCTTGAGAGACTCCTTACCGAACAATAGAAAGTCCATCGCTCGTGTGCCCATGAAGATGAACCACTGTCTTACATCCTCCGGAAGATAGACCCTAGGTGCAGTCTCCAGGCTCCTCATAAACTCGCGGACGAGTCTCTGGACGATCTCCTTGGACTGCTGGTGCCTTTGCGCCTGCCCTTCGTCGTCGCCCTGCAAGACGGTGATGCACGCATGGTCGCGAATGCACTGCGTCATCGGCAAGAGCTCGGGATCGTTGCGGTGCAGCTCCCACCAATCCTCCATCTGCCGCGCTTTGCCGAGCCCGGTGACAATAAGGATCATGGGCACTTGCTTGCGACAGACATAGTTGTAGAACAACCGGAAGTTGTTTTCTACCGACGACGTCACCCGGCTGCCCACGATGCACATCAGCATAAGGTGGATACCGCCGGCGTCCCTGACGGCCTGGGTGAACCGATACATGTTGCGCAGGGTGGTGTGATAAGTGGGGAGCTCGAGGTAGGGATCCCTCGGACCGATGACGTAGAGGATGCGGACTTGCTTGGATTGGATCGTGCTGTCGATGACAGTGACTGCCATCGGCTCGCGGTCATAGTCCGTGAGCGGTTTTAGGACGGTGCTGCCGACGATGAAGTTGATCACCCTGCCGGTGGCGACGCCCGGCTCGCCGCAGACCATGATGTTGATCGTCTTGACGCCGGGAGGGTGTCGAGGGAGGTGTGCGATACGCTCTGCTTCGGTAGGTTCTGGAAGGGAATTTGGATCGCTGGGAGGCTGTTTGTGTCGATCGTCGGACGAGCTCTCGTCGCGGCCGACCACCTCGATGTCCCGCAACGTAAACCCATGCAGCTTCAACTCCGAGTCCCTGAGCGGCTCCAAGCTCCCGGATACACCCGCCATGTTAGTTGTGATCTGATCGTCTCCCATTTCTTCTTGAGGCGCTAGATGCACTCGAGTGAATTTCCATGGAGATTGGATCTCTTTAAGGAAGATGACGAGGGGACGCTGGATCTGGCTTCCTCCTTGGGGACCTGGAGGATCAAAACTGCACCGCAAAACCGCCTTCCAAACCCTTCCCGCTACGTGCTTCATTGGGAGCGTGATACGGACCAGATTATTACTGATCGAAAATTGCGAACGGTAGCCATAATCCGTGATGCTGTCCACGTAGTGCTTGCGAAAGTCGTGTTCAGAGATTTCGTAGCATTTTAAGTAGTGGGAAGGGGAGGATGCAAGGAGACCTGTTCTGTTCAATGGCGGATCGGGTTCTTGTGGTTCTTCGTGATTGTTTGAAGTTTCATTTGAGACCGGATTGGAGGCTACATCTGGGTTCAGGTTGAGAGCTGAATTTGGAGCCGCACCAGGGGTTGCATCAGGAGCCGAGTTGGAAGTAAGAGCTGGATTGGAAGCCGCCTCTGCATCCACCATCTCAACATCTTCAGGAAGCGGCCTGAAAGTATGGAACCAGGCAAAGAGGGTTTGATCGGGTGATTTCACGATGAGCCTGTGTTGCAGCTCTTCGAATGCATCATCGTCTATCCCATAGAGGGGTACCATCCTAATGCCGAGGATACCCAACATCGAGTATGCCTTGTCTTCTATCTTGGTCGTTTCTCTCTTTGCAGCCCAGACCATCTTTTGGGATATACTTATTTCTCGAGGAATTCTGCCATGTAGGAGAATGTCGCGGCTGATTCCTGTACGTTCTGAGATGTGCTCCGTCAGGTGTTCTCGTCCACCGATGAAATGCCAGTCTTTTGTGTAGAACCTGAAGACTTTGGGTGCGATCAACTCCTGTAGTGTCCAACCCCGCGTGAACCATTCGCTTTTTGTGAACTCCGCAGGATCGCTGACGTCGTGCAGATAAGCATAGCAGACGGTTGACTTGTGATACCAGGTGTACATGGAGTTAATTGCTGTTTGGAGTTCTGTGCTGTTGCTCCGATCGATGCAGCAGGTGTCCAGCCAAATGTAGTCGAGACCGTCATGTACTGCCTGAGAACATGAACCCAAAATCTTGTGGTAGCCTTTGCCTTTGCTCTGCGCACGCACTGTATCACCTACATCGGTGAAGAGAACCTCTTCCGATTCATCACCCCACCGGTGTGATACGATCGCGTATTGAGCAGGAGGGATATGTAATAACTCGAGCTCTTTCGATCTAGAATTGAGAAGGCGCATGGTCCTGTGTAAACTATCGGGAAGAGGTATTGAAATCCACAAGGTATGACCTACTTTTGGAGGTGGAACAAAGAGGGTGCCTCACGGATCCTACAAATCTGATGAAAAAGGATGTCACGACGGATAAACTAACGAGTGAGACTGGCAAATGCCTCAGGCTGGTGAGATCGAGCACGGGAAAGCCAAGATTCAGGAAATGACTGTGAGAATACTGCACGAGGCCAGCGAGCGCCTTTGGGCTCGCACTGCCATCATCTCCCTAATGTAAACAATCGATGATAGAATCCACGGTGAGCTTAGAATAGTGTTAAAACATCACATACTAGTACATCTCAGATAATTATTTTGGAGAGACCCGATGCCGGGTGAACGCGTTCAATGACTGAACTGGGCTGCCTCCGAGTCAAGGCTAAAGTGCTGATAGACGCCGGTCGAAAAGTCTGCTTGGACATACTGCTTCCGAAGTCCGTCGCATGGTTCGCATCTGTTGGACTCGATGGAACGCCGAAAATTTGACGAGGTCGGGCTTCAATTTTCATGTGCGGGAACGCCTACTGATGTTTAGGTTGGATGACCCGCCTAGATGATGTATTCCGGCTCTTCGAAAACTTGGTTCCCGCCGCAAAAATTTCGACTCCATAATTGTAAATGTAAGCGGCGTCAATGGTTTTATGTCATTCGAAGTTCACTAGGTTCGGCTCTCATACATTCCATAGCCAGGGTCACTAGCCCTTTTTTATTATATGAATTACCTTTTCTCTCTGGACGCATGGATTACAATGTCCCCATCCTTCCATGAAACCATCGCTGGACAAGAGTAAGATATCCTTTTCGCTTTCTGAAGCTCCAGTAACTCCCAGCTACTCGTTTTACGAGTATCACTGGGATGGTCCGAAGAGGCTTCACGTTCCTGTTTGGCAGCCCAGACAGACAACGCTTCTCGTGGTGTTCGACGGCAGGTCAGAGCAGCTTTTTTCAACCGTACATATTCTCTTGTACTCGTCAAAAGACCCTCGATCTGGAAATGTTTGGGTGCGTACGGTACTGTCAGTCAAGTTGTGCCTACTCACGATCGTTGACCACAGGACATCCAGCAATTAGGATCCGTGGCCCATTCACTCAGAGGTCGATTTCAAAGACCACTTCCGAATCCGTCTGGTCTCCCAAAGCTCACGGTCGCATTTGAAGTCGCCGTCAGTCAAGTAGCCTCCAAGTCATCTTTCGGGGTGCTCGTCCTGCGTTCTCCGGCTAGCATCCCGGATCTTCATTGCAATTCGATCACTATCTTGCTTGAACGTGAAATCGCGCTGACGACTGACTCTTTGTCACTTTCCTTGTCCTTCACTCACTCGACTATGCTCTACACCCCAATCGCGTCGCCGCGACATCTTGAACAGCATTACGTACCAACCCACCCCGCCTCTCGGATTGAGCTTGTCACGACACGCATCATACGTGTACTTCCACCCGGGTTTGCTCGCTTGAGGAGGGTCTCCAATGGCTGTCTCCCTACGGAACTTCTCTTGAAAACGTTCAAGGACGCCGAGTTTCGCCATACATGGCATGAGGATCTCTTGTCGTTCGCGCAGGTCTGCCGCGCATGGTCGTGTGCCATGGACATCCTTCACAGCCGCCTCACTTTTTCAGACGACGACAAGGGAAGCCATTCAAGGCCACTCTTGAACGTGTACGCGCTCGCCAGGGCATTGCGCGAGAGGCCTCTTCTCGGTTTCGGTTTTCATCAGTTCACTACAGATAACCTTGGAAAGTTGGAGGTTCTGGAGCAGAAGGGAGGTGAAGCCACGTTGCACATTTCCCCAGCGCGCAAAAAGAACCCGAATTCAACTCGGTTCACGGCTGGGCTCATCACGATCCTTGGTGCAATCAAGAATGTACAATGCCTACACCTCGGACAACTCGATCCATCTCAGGCAGACGCCCTTTTCGACGTCCTCCACGAACTCGGCCGTCTCCACACGTTCTCGATCGGTCCCGTCGAGGATCTTAGGGCACTTGGAGGGCTCATCAGGAAATCTCGGGGGGATGCTCCAGTCCGCGTCCTTAGCGTTTCCCAGCTTGCGCGGTGTATGGCCCGGTGGCCCGAACTAACTTCTCTCAAGATACACCACCTCCATCCTGGGTACCTCGGCATATGGCGGTTTGCACTGCGCCCACCAGCGTGCGCGCTGACTCAGTTGCAACTCAGTCGTTCCCACGTGAGCGATCGGGACCTCGTCCACTTATTCGCATCGTCTGGAAGAACGCTTGAACGGGTGGTGCTGGACAGGATCGAAGGCGTCACAAACGCCGGCCTCGTCACGTTTCTGCTCGCTATTTCTCAGACCGTGGTATATTTGACTGTACAGGACGTGGCTCTTCCGCCGTTTCGACAGTGGGGTCATCTTATCATCGGAAAGACGGAGAGAGCGTTGGACGTCGTCGTGGACAAGATGCCTCGCCTGCAAGAGCTGAGGATCGGTGGGGATGTGGCGAGCGAGTTCATGCTAGATCGAAGGTCAAAGATGTTTGTCGCTCATATCACCCCAGAGGGATCACAAGTGTCGGTGGTTCGGTTGTGGTTAGAAGACGTGCCGAGGTTGTGTGGGTTTGCTGCCGATGGAAAGTGGCCTGGATGGTGTACTCCCGGCAAAACTCCTCGACGGTGATTTCTGGCTCATTGAGACAACAATTGCTCTTCGTCAAGGCATGTTGTCAACAGTTAGACCTAAAAGCAGTAACGCATGTCAAGTTTGAGCATTTAGGAAACTGTTTTCATCATTAACTGAGATTGCAAACCGCGGCTTCGTTGAATCTATCAAAGTAAAAGTACAAACCAAGAAGCGAGACAGAAAATGACGGGTACATGGGTGAGATCATACGTGTCAAAGTCACCTAGCCTGTTCTCAAGCGCCACATGCCGTTCTTACCCGCGGCTAGGCCCATCCACTCAAATTTTCCACGAAGGAAATCAACCTGTTTCACGCCCTCCATTTTCTCGTCTTGACTGCGACAACGAGCAAGATATGTGCGCGTAAGGGCGTCTCTGTCTTCGCCATCCAATTCGCTGTTATAGAAATCATGCTTGGATATCGGCTTATTCATCGCGGCAAACAACTGCTGGAAAAAGTCCGCGAGGGAAATGTATGAAGCGCCGTTCGCTCTGATCTCCATGTACCAGGGTAAACGGGAATGGTAGATCCTCATATAATTGGTAGGTGGGTATGTGACGGAATGATCCATGTCGTCTGCTAGCGGAGGACGATCCAATTCTCGGAACATGAGAGTCAGGGGCTCACGGCGTAGATCATATATGGCGAGTGGGCGAGATCTACTGTAGCGGAGGAATGGATGGAGCTCCAGCTTGGCGCTATCAACCAGAGCTACAGGATATGATAAATATACACAGGATTTTCCTGAAAGGGAGGGTGACTAACCGTCCAAGTTCCGTGAGGGATTAGTTTTACTGCGGAACATGGATGCAAAACCAGACTTGAATTTGAAATCGTGCCTCCACTGCTGTGGACGTTCATGATACGCACTGGAGTGGATGCGAGAGCTTTCAGAGACAGATTGCGAAAGGGAAGACGAGGGCGTATTCATATCTGGAGCGCGGGGGGCATATAAATGGACATCTGGCATACCCGAAGGAAGATCTAGAGGCGAAAGATCCCCTTGAGATGGCCATTGAAAGTGCTTATGAACAGAATTCGATCGCTTGCGTGATCTTAGTTGTGGGTTGGGCATGTTATCCGCTCTGCGATACTGGGCATGCGGATCGTGGGATTTCATCTCTGCTTGCATCGGCTGATGGGGGATGTATGGGCTAGGGACCGATTTTGGCTGATAAGCTGGGGTATCGTAGTACTGGCGCCATCCAGGGTACGGGTCTTGTGGTGGGGTTGGGAAGGATTGGCTACAAATTATCTGAGCTGAGCAGCGAGACTGGTACGCGCGCTACATGAGACATACTGGGGAAAAGGTGTGCCCCAAGGATATTGTGGCGTGCTTGCGGGCGCGGTGTTGGGTGGCAGCTGTGGCGGCAGAGCTGGCCCACGGGGCATGAAATTTGCACCCGGAGGGGGTGGAATGTTGCGTAAAGCCCGAGAATTCATGTTTGCATCTACCAGCGGGGGCATATCATCCCAGGGGCTTCCCATGGTGAAGTGACGGATGGGAGAGAAAGAGGGTATGGAATTCGGAACGACACGGTATGGCTATAGATGGTAGCGGGTCTGTGTTCCACTTCTCCAGGGCTGTATCGCAGGGTGATGGGCTATTGATACCAGTCACTGGTTCGTGTTCTACCTGCCCAGTCAGCGTTGATGGCGCCAGTTCATTTTTAGGCGCTGGAAATAAGTTCAATAGCGACCCAGCAAATCATTGGCGAGTAGTAGACTTGCCAGGTTGTCCATTTTCCAAGTAGCATCTGCGTCACTCATACGAAGCAACCCCGAAATGGCAATTGTTCGAGTCACCAGTCGGAACGCCGAGCGGACAAGCACCTGTACCATTTTTGAGTCGGAGCAATATCGATACACGAATTGAAGATATCCCGGAAATTTTTTTTTAAATTACAGGAGCACAACGGCGGGGCGCGCCCATAACTTGATCCGCACCAAAGCTCGGTGCTTATCATCCTACAGTATATGATGAGCGTGAGTGGGTCTCCTGGTTCAATGCAGCCGCGTCGTGGATGAGGAAAACCCAATGATCCGATCATACATCCAAACTTATTCATGAATCCGAACTTCTGACTCAGGGTGTTTCTTGTCTTTTTTTTTTCGTTGGTTGCACGCTGATATATTGTGTTATAATAGTCGCGTACAAGCAACCTGCGGCTTGCAGCAAGATCCTTACAAGCTAACATTACAGAGCGCTCACACCGGGCCCGCGCTGTCCATGAGTATTAACTAACGACTCTTTTGGCAGGGAAGAGAAATGAAATACTGACAAAACTGCCTCTTGCGGAAGCAGATTCGGTTCGAAGAAAAGTGACGAGATCCAGTGCCATCAGTTCCGTTCCGTGAAAATGGGCGGTGGTGTAGTATAAATAGCTATTTCAGCTGGGCGTTTACCGTGATCCTCAAAACTCGTTCATAATCGCTGCGGTTCTGGTGTTTATTCAGTCATCCTTGATCCTATATTAGCTTTTTCAGATGCAAGACTTATCAGAGTCATTGGCCAAAGGGCCCGGGATCAAATGTGCCAATGGATGCACATAAATGACCATCCCCGCAATCAAAAAAAAAAAAAAGAAGTATGGGGCACTGGTACGTTACTTGTTGCCTGTTTCGGGCTCCTTGAATATACCATGTATAGCACAGTTTCGCAGGCGACTGTCTTGGACGCTGCTGGTGCGCTCATACACACAGCCTACGCCCACTTGTGTGACCTTCAACGGTCGCCTTCCGTCTACCGAATCCTCTATGACTCGTCGGTAATATAAATGCATGATAAGCAATCATATATGTCCTGCGTGAAGAGTGCTTGACGCCTACAGTCTATTGTAATCCCGGCAACTTGATTTTTGCCGACATTGATCTACATGTAGCACCAAACGGTCACTGCGAAGTCCTAGGTCTCTTTCCCAACTTCTCATTTTCCGCATCAACCTGTGGCATCTTCCCTACAATCCATTGCTCAAAACCTTCAGTCGAGTAATCCCATTTGCTGTACATCATTTGATCAAATACGGGTGATATCTTTGCCTACCATGACCTGTTGGTCGCTATTCTGGCTACTATTGGATATGATTACAGTGAGGAAATCCCTTGAAGTGTGTTTTCTCTGCATTTGTTAAACGTCAATTACCTTGCTTGCAAGGTTTCTCGCCTGTCGTTACTCAGCCCCTGTCTCACAGAAACAATAACGACAAACAGTACATAAAAGGAACGTTTTTTCTCTCAGCGGGCACGCACACTCCTCTTGAATCATTCATGGATGGCGGAAGACAAACCCCGCAACAATAGCATGGCAACGCAAGCAAGGTCTACGCCGACGTTCAGTCGGCACTTCCTGAGTATTATTGATACTTAGTTCACAGACGAGGCACAGGCTGTATGATTGACATCAAATCATTAAGATGCTACGTTTGGCCACATTTCAATATCTGATCTTTGCAGGTCGACCGTATTTCGGTTAGCAAACATGTTCAAGTTATCCGGATAGACCGCCTGACTACGGAGCAATTTGAGCAAATGTTGGACACTGGTGTCTAGTAGGTTGACTGCGTTTTTAGATCGCGTTATTTGGGATCAAAGCTTCAACCATGGCCTAGAAGATGACCTACCCTAATTGAGGACGGAAGCTCAATCTTACCCGATCCCACTGCTTCTGCAAAGGTGATTCTTCGAGTGATGAGGTCAATGTCATTAAGTACCAATTATCCCGCTGATGTAGTCTAACGTGTGTTCACGCTTGCACCATTGATCAATTCAGAAACAATCGGCCTAAATCGGATAGTTGTGAGTAATTAAATATGTGCATTTTATAATACTTTGAATATTCACAACACTTAAGGAACTTGAGGTGAAATGCTTCTTTTTTTTTTCCTCAATGAGGGCCAAAAAAAAAAAAGAGTTCATTGATGGTGTGAGTTTTATTTTACTATTTGATTACAATGGATCGCCCTCAAGAGGCAGCGGTGATGACCCTCTCTGTGTGAGCACCATATAATCGACTTTAGCTCTCGGAGCGAACCTATTGGTACCTGGAATATCACTTCGTGATATTACACACCGTGTACCAACAGGTTGTTTAAGGCCATGCCTGGTTGGATGATAAACGAGGACCCAAAGAAAAAAAAAGGTTATTTGCTATTTTTCATCGTGATGCAGTCGCTCTCACCTAAGTGGTTAATTTTTCGCTTTGCAAGGTGCAGCTGAGCATTTCGCTTACCCAGCCAAAAATAACACGTGCAGTTCAGAGCACTCTCGATGGATTGATGTATCTGCTGGCTATCATCAGCTTCATCAAGGAATCCTTTCGCATAGAATAATGAAGTGTTTCAAGACGAACCATTGCGTGAGCCTTCTCACTGAGGAGAACGTTACCTACCCTCCTGCGTGTGTTCTGTCCCTCCTCCTGTCTCATTACGATTTGCCAACAACGGATTGCTACACGCAGTATACGGACGTCTGCACTCGCCGACACGTGATGGATACAGGAGCAACTGCATTAAATGGATGGCACACAGTCGTTCTCGGGATGATGGCGTTCATACCTTAATTCCTATATGCTCATTCCAATTTCCTCGATTCACCCTGAACTGGCGGAAACATTGTGCTCGCGATAAAATACACTTTAATGAGACAGAAGCTCAAGTGCCGATACCCGTAATGCATGATGGACGATAGTCGTGGAGGTTGTCTCTTTGCAGTCATCATTTCTCACATTTCACTATACCCCGTTATGGTGACGTGACGTTAATGGTTGAGCGGGCCAGCATTGTTACAGTATTACCAGGAACATCCAAAGGCACCACATGTGAATGTCCTGATCTTCTCTTCGAACAGCCTCCGAAAGTCTCGAGGCACCCTCACATGACTCGGGGAACACCGATTATATTGTGACGTCCCCCACAACTACAACATCCCTTGGAACCCGCACACCAGACTGTACATTGACCTGGATCTTCTTCCCCATCACTACGCATTGTTTAGCAGCCAGTTCACACATAGCGATCCGAGAGGGTGCACCCACGCAAGACATTCGTACACGCAAACCACTTAAGCTTCGCGAAGTCGACACCAATGTCGAACGTATCGATCGCAGCGTCCTTGGCGAATTCTAGGAGCTTCTTCTGGTCCACGAGTTCGCCCGGCGTAGGAAGAAGGATATCACGGATATCTGTGTTCTTCGTCTTTGATGTTTCCACCGTCCAGTCGGATTTCTTGGCTTCGATGTGGAACGATGCGTCGTCGAGAGGAACCAAGTCTTTCTTCAACGACAGACTATATGTGGATGTAAACGTGCCGTTCAACTCGAGGATGTTCCTAACCGGTATGCCAACCACCGGAGGATCGCGCTCGGTACGAGATATGATCCCATTCCAAGGATTGTTAAAGCTGTACGACCATTCAACGGACATGACGGCAGGCTTTTCTGGGCCGCTCTGTACGGATATTTCAGCAACAGACCTCATTCGAATAGAAGAAAACCTGCGCACGGATTGAGCGAGCTTGATCTCCAATGGGGACCCGCCAACGTTGGGATCGTACCGCATCGAATGGACCCGGAAACGCTTGGTTTCTTCGAGCGCTATCAGACGGACGTGGGTCTCCCAGGGTACCTCGGGTCGCGTCACACTCGGCCAAGTTCCTTTAAGCCGAATCCCATCTTCCGTATCCGACGTCTCCTCTACCGTGCAGGTTGCTTTATAGCGTGCTAAAGCAGGACTTATAAAAGACGTGGCGAAGAATGAATCCTTTATGATGATCGACACCGAGCTGTCTCTGGGAATAGGTGGTACACCCGCTTTGGTCCATTCGTCAATCCATAGCGATTGAAGGGTTTGATCGTGAGGGATTATTTCTGAGGCCTGAGTATGGATGAAAATGGTGAGGTATGATTCCGAGCTCGAGACGCGCATAGTAGTGAAGTGGAATAACCCGGGCACGAGATCGGTTGTGGTGCCATCGGAGGGTCTGGCATTGCTCACAGTTGCGAGGGTGTAATGAATGGGTTTGATCTCTTCAACGAAGAAGTTCCGTAAGGCGATGAACAGTGGATTCTGGTTCAATGCACAGGGAGCTTCAACACCCGAGGGGCAGTCGAGAGTGATGGTGAATCGTGAGTTCAAGTCGATTACAATGTACGACGAGTAACTGCCTTCAGTGGGGAAGACAACCACGTCATTTCCACCCGGAGCCTTGAGAGCGTTGTCGTCGATGGATTCCTGTACTTCTCTTGTGACAGTGTTCAAGCCGATGTCGTGGATGACGATAGTGTGGACGTTTGGCGCCAGTTTCTCCTCTTTCTTGATTTCTCCATTTTCGAGGGCAGTCCAAACCCTCCCCTTTGTGATGTCCGCCTTGAGTGAGCAGGTTGGGGCATCAGTCGTAGACTCAAACTGAATGCGGGGCGAATCGAGTGTGAACTGATATTCTTGCGTATATCTTTCTCCCAAGGGATCTTCCATTTTCATGGACCATCTGAATTCCTTCAGGTGTCCATGGCTGTCTTTCCGGATGCGTTCGGTGAGAATATCATTGATCTTCCTGTGATCGAACGTAATAGCGATGTCCCAGTTCTGTGTGAAGTGTGACTTTCTCATGGCTGTAACATAATCCGAGAGATCGACAGCCTTGTCATGATCATGGACGTTACCCTTCGATACGGTGAGTTGTAGTATCTACGCCATGTGGGGAAGAAAGGACGCACGTTCGGCATAGTGTACTCGATATGTATGGATGCCGTAGACAATCTCTGATTACGGTCGAAGTAACGATGAATTCACTTGGAATGGCACAGCATTCGAACGACCATTATGCAACCGGCACAGGTTGCTGATGCGGCGGCACGCCAAAATGAGACTAGCGTGTGTCGTACATAGCACATTTGTACTTCGTTGCAACGTCTTCAAGACAGCATTGTCCAGAGCTCAGGTGATCCAGGGTTACTGTACGCTGTGACTCCGTTTTCGAGGACATACACCTCGTTACCAAGGGGGAATTGAATCTCGCGAACACAAAGCCGAACACAAAGCCTGCCCAATGACCTTGAAGTTGACGCGGACTCAGGGGTCTACAAGTATTGAGACACTGTTAAGCAATTTGTTAGCTTGTTAACTTGTAGAACGATCATCCAGGAGTTGACACGCGACGACTTTCATTGTGGGAGCGTGATATACAAGATTGTACGCACATTGCGGTGAAGCACCCAGCGGTCGTGCTGGGCTAGAGGTGTTATTCGATTAACTTAGTAGTAGGTAACGTTGCACTTCGTTATGACGTACTAAGTGATGAGTCATGATACTACGTGGACAACGATTCTATCATCGGACTTTTGGATGTACTGGACCATGCAAGCAGCTTACCGGGTGGTTTGGCCCGTCACTCAGGCCCTTCATGCTTCTCACGTCGGCCCGCTAGTCGCTGTGATATCCATGCGACGTGGGCGCGGCGTGTGTGCGTGTGTATTCAAGCATCAAGTACGCCGCTCTCCGAGTATCCCGTGTGGCATCTTGTTTACCTCACAAACGTCGTGCCAATGGTTGGGTCTAGAAAAATTCCCTAGTGTCCCCACGACAACCAGAACTCTGCCACCGGCTGCGCAGTACTGCACGCGAAACCACCCCCGGGGGACCTTATTATATCGATCGTATGCACTCATCGATAACGCGGGTCACATGGAGAACGCCAACGGCCACTGCGACATTTTTTACATAAGGTTCAGGAGAACGTGATTAACTTCGACCACACGAGGTCAGGCGCGAAGGTCAATGTGACCGAACTACGTCCTTGCCACACGACTTCTCTTCATCGCCTCGGCTGTGCGGGTTGATCGTATGCGCGCATATACACCGTCGTTATTCCCCGTCTTTTTTCCTGGCTTTTGTGTAGGGCACCCAAGTACCGACCTTCGAGAGGTGGTCACCGACTGGGATCGGATGCTCGTATATTTTGGGCAAGAGTCCCGCTCTACGATATCGTCGCGTCTGGCTAGCGGAGCTCAACCTCAATACCTCCCGACGTGATGATCCCGCGCGCTCTCATGAGCTTTCCACCGACTGCCGACGACGACGCGAATTTCTATTTATTTCATTTCGCCCTTTCCCACTCCATCGCACTGTTTCAAGAAATAAAATAAAATAAATACCACTTATCTACAGGTCTGAAGAACTTTATGTAATTTGTTCTCGCACGTGTGCCTACCGTGGTCCATGAAACCCACCACAAGGCGGGATGCGGTGGGTGGGATCGCTTCGGGAAAGCTATCAGTTCTCCATTCTTGAACTTTGAGACCTGAACAATTTCGGGAGCGCGACATTTTTGAGAATTTTCGGACTGCGTCAGGTTCCTCAAAGGAAAACTTCGAAGCCGTCGCATAGCCGCCAAATCTTGATGCGGTATCATAGCGGACACGGCGGGATAGATTTTCTGGAGAAAAAAGGACTTCCTACACCGCTTCGTGCTCTACTTTTACACCAATAGTAAAAATGCCTATGGAGTCGACTATGCCTTCTACGAATACTAGATAGGTATAACTATATACAACGAACTCAAAAAACCAAGGTATCAACAATCTCTTCTGGAATCGAGGAACGAACAGGGATGTATCACGGATAGATGGAAATGGGAGGCTATGTTACAGTTAACAGCTGGGAGTTTCCACAACGGAAAAAAAGTCGAAATAAAATAAAAATACAATTGTTTAACGTGAAGAACTCACACGTCCAAGCGGCAAGTTGAACGAAGAATGAATGCGAGGGCGCGCGCCGTGGAAGAAAAGGGTCCGCCGGGTGAACGCGGGTCGGCGCGATGTGGGATCATGATTCTTTAACGACAATCGTGTCAGAAAGCGGACAAGGCGGTCATGAATGCGGACACGGGCAAGTCGGCGGGACCCACGACAGGGACTGATTTATCTGGACAATCGAACGAAAACGGGTCTTTTGAGAATGCGGTGTAATCAGGCTGTGTGAACACAGCGTCTCCAAGCGAGCTTTCCATATGGTCGAAAATGTGCAGTCCGGCCGAATAGTGTGGCCCACAAGGATGATATGGTTCCGATGTGGCAGAGAAAGGATTTAGCGCAAAGGGGTCTTCGGAGTCTAGGGAGCATTCAAAGATGGGTGTTGGAGATAACGCCTGTGGTGTCGCCGGCGAACTAGAATAGGGCGACGAAAGAGGCGTCCAATCGCTGCGATAGGCGGTATCGATACAGAGCGTTGGAGTCTGCACCCGGCCACTTGTGACAGGGTAACTTCCAAGTTCGGCACCTGCTGGCAATATCGAATCCCCAAATGCAGCGTCGAAGGCAAACTGGTCAAGATCCTGGACATGGCGGTCAGGGTGACGTGCTCATGCAAGAATAAGCATACTCACGAATGAGGGCTGAGATCTTAAATGGAATGAATATTCGGGGGAAGGAGCGAGTGAATTTAGGTCTGGGCAGCTGTGCGAAGAGACCAGAGACGCTGGAACCTTTGGCTCCGTGACGCGTCTTGCAGAGGGTTGGCTACTGGCTGAGCGCACGTGAGAAGATGAATCAGGCATCTGCTTAGGCTGGGTGTCGATGGGTGCCGAGGTCGACCTGCGATAACAGCCAGCGGTAATGGGTGTCTCGAACCTCGTGACGATTTCGGGAACGTGCGTCCTGTCGAACTCCTGAATAGCGACATCGAGCTCTGCCCCCTTTTTCCCTTCGACGAGGAGCTCTGCAATCTTGGCACACCGCTTCAAATCTTTCGGTTCGACCTCTCGGACCCTGCGTTTCTCTGTCCCCCGCCTGGCCTTGGAGTGGGATGGCCGGAAAGCGTACTGCGGCCACTTCTTCCTATGCTCCTCGAGTGCTTTCTTAGCTTTTGCATGCCATACCTGGCGTTCGTCGTGGGGCATATTCTGCCACGTGAGACCGATGATCTTGGACAACGTGCTGTGATTGGTTTCGACTTCGGTAGAGACGTGTTGGCTTTTAATGAAAGACGATCGGAAAAGGATGAAGGCGTTGGGTGGGCGAGGGATGTGGTCCTCTCCCCGTTTTTTACCATGGGTCGGGCGACGTGCGGAGCAATCGGAACCGGACGATGGGAATAAGATGGGTTCGAAGCTGGCTTCGATATGGGAGGGGGGATCATTGAAAGTCACAGGAGTGACATTAGGGGCGAAGGCAATGCTCTGAGGAGAAGCAGGTTCGACTGGGACAGCCCAAGTTAGGTGAGCGCCTATGAAACATGAACATGAGTCATTTCGTCGATACCCACGAACGAGGGGTAATAAAAAATGATGCTTGAACGAACCGTCGACGTTATCACATTTCGATTTCCGCGGTCTCTCAGCAGGCATGTTTGGAGGGAGGTATCACAGTAGGGGCGGAGAACACCAGGTGCACAACGGCGGGGGAAACACGAGGCGAAGGATTGGTCAAGATGGATTTATAGGGAATGTTACACGTACACGGTAATTTCAGGGTCCTGATAAGATGTAAGGCGTCTATCGAGGGCCGGCATGCGTATGCAATAGAAGCGTCATAAGCCGCAGGTATTGAGGGCTTCCATACCCAGGCCATATCTTGACAACCTCATTAGCTCCGGTATGGGTGGGCCGGCTGGATTCATGGCCCGATGATCATGTACATCACTCGAAACTTACCATTTCCACAACACAACAATCAATATGGTAAATCCGGCCCAGAGAGCCTTGATCACATGACATTCGTGTTCCTGTGACTTTTTTTTTTGCCTCCGCACCGGAAATTTCATTGCCTGTCGGCTAACAAGGTGCGCCTCGTGTGGCCTGAAAAAAAAAAAATTCTAGGCCTGCAGTCGAATCGCGATGAGTTATCTCACATATTGTAGCTTATTAGGCTCACCCACGTCCAAGTCGCTGTTGCTGTTCCTGGAAGACTTATGGCGGGACTCCAACCTTGTGTCACATATAGCACATTTCCTTTCTTGGACCGCCTTATACCCCCACTTACGCCACCGCATGCTACCGTGCACGATGTCGCGGTGGGCGCACAGCGAAAGTGGCGCCTCAGTCGTACTCAGCATTCTTTATCAAGTTGGACTCGGCTCTATATCACTGCCTCGGCCCAAACTCAGCCAGAATCTGCGTATGTTCTACGCCACCTTTTACTAGCCAGATTGTGAGCCCCTCCCCTGTACCTGGTAGCATCCGGACGTCGCTTGCCTGACAAGACTCGCTGGCACCTCGGCTGCACACCTCCTACACTTGTTGCCAGCGCCCATGCATTCTTCTTCCGGCTCTGCTGCCATGCCTGGTTAATTACCTGACGTACGGCACCTACCGTAGAGCTCAACCGCTCATCCTGACATTTATGGTATCATGGGTGAGTGATCACCTTCGATCGTGCGTACGCAACCTCGGAGCAAAACTGTCTGCGATGATCAATGATGCCACAGGCTGGCGGTGTGCCTAATACTACCGTATGGTGTCCTCATCGCGTCATATTCACCCAGCCGACGGCGTAATTGGTCATTTTTGATTACCGCTTGTCAGCCAACATGCCAATGTCTTGATATGTTTCCGCCGTCTTCGTCGCTCTAGTGGTGCGTTTCGGAGTTTGGTGGATCCTGTCATGTCATGCAGCCTAACCTCAAACTTCAAACAAAGACAGAGACAGAGACCGCCTGGCGGCATGCAAACAATGCGCATTCCGTAGATCGTGGGGCTCGTCGGCCTGCCAACACAGTGCACTCGCTTCTTTGGAAGGTATTCTAAGCGCAAGTATAAATGGACTCCGCGTGGCAGTCCTGTTCTGTATGGTTTAGTGTCACGTGTCTCGGATGCCCCATGCTCCGATACGAGAACAATGTTGTGCAGCCGCGTTTCTTTGCCTGGAATGGCATAACATACTGGTAGTAGCCCGACGCCAACGCGCATTGTATTTGATCATCTACAGCCTGTTATATCTTCGGTGAATGTTTTTTCCTTCTCAAACGCGGTCATTAGGCCGGACACTACTGCATTCGTGACAAGCAGGTGAGTAGAACACAGTTATGGTTAGCAATCTGATTGGCGGTGAGTATATTGGTTACAGGCAATGCTTATCGATCCGTTCACAATACCGTCGGATCGCCTACGCCTGATCAGCTGGCAAATATGACGTTAATTCGGCAAACATTCAGTTCCGACATATCGCTGATCTGAGTGAACCGAGTTGGCTAGCAGAGGAGTTTTCCACGTTGGCGAGTCTACGGTCCTGAACTTTTGAGAGCGCTTAGCGACTATTATCAAATTCTCTGCTGGTAGCTGAGGAAGACGACTCGGAGATTTCTTTATGCAACTTCCCCTGCTGGCATACGAAAAATCATTTCCGCTCATCCTGTCAATCAGGAAGTCATGCCTCAAGCGCATTCCGATCACGGTGGTACATCTATGGTAGTACTCCGGTAAATATTTTAGTGTTTAATTGAATATACGACAGACTTTTGGTAAAGTGGGCGGGTTGTGCCATCACCCGATGGACGAGGCAGCTCTAAATGAACCAGACCAGCGGCATCACATCAGCGCCGATGTCTGTTTTCGTTGTACGGAGAATACGAACTCGAGTTTCAAGAATCAATACAACGCCGTCACCCACTTCTTCCCGCTTGGATACCATAATCCTCGACCAGTTATAGAGTGCAATCTCGTAGCCAAATGTATGTGTTCATGGGAACGGAACAAGGCACCTAGCGCAAAGCAGGGAGACAATGTGCGGAGGCTGTGCTGTCTCAGACATCATTTGCGCCTACGTCGGGGTCAGATGCATTATGGGCGAGAGTAGAGAGAGCCCGATGTGGGATGTAAGCAAGGAACCTCCCGGGCGGAAATAGCATCGCGGGTACCAATTGGACACGCATACATGCGAACTCCGAGCAAGAGTCCCAGTCCGGGCGTCGAGCCCAAATCGCGTTAGTGTGTCAACAATGTACGTACCCATTTCCCCCGAGACTGGAAAGCTGCAATCGGTCCCTAAGGGTCCTCGGCCAGGTCCACTCGCCGATGTGGATAAACTTGACATCATTATGAGATCGTCCGACCGTGTGTGCATGTCAATGTCAATCTGCCTTGTAAGTATAACGGAAGATGGTCGGCACCGACCTTGACCTTTCATGACCGAGTGGTGGTAGTGATCAGAGCAAGCGCGTTATGCAATTAATTTGGCTGAACGCTCTTGGCAAGGTCAGCGGTAGCGTCGAATACGACCGATCCTCATAATTGAGCGCGCAGGTGCGAGACAACTCCCGACATGCCCGTCAGGTTCCAGCCGTAGATGTGTGAACGATCCTAAAACGAGCTACGAGGTGAGACTTTCAGCCGGCGACTGGTATCTCCTGCGTTCTGCTTGATGACCCAGCGTCAGGTCGGGTGTATCTAGGGGCGTTGATCGCAGTGGGCCGTCGGCGGGAGTCGTCGTTCGCGCCGAAAATAGCCGACACAGATCCCCGGAAGTCTTGTCTTCTAAACATGGCACCGTTGGACGCTGGGGTTTGATATAATTAGTACATCACAGAAGAAAAAATAGCATCGTAAGGCCTTGTAGTTCCTTGTAGTGCGTTTTTTTGGAAAACGATATGCTGACTACGAACCCTTGTAGTGCTCCACATGGGATTGACACGCTATGTTCTTCTCAGTGATGTACAGCAATAGTAACGAAGGAAAACAAGTCCCAAGAAGCGTGGCTCACCCTAGCTGCTTGAAATCCGGATCCAGGTTTGTACACGTCGGTAGTAGCACTTGTACGTGGATTGGCAACCGAAGGGTCCGAGATGACTCCGGGTTGGAGGCCAGGGGTAATCGCGATGGCAAATTTGCAGCGACGGGACACGGGCGGAGTGGTGAGTCACTGAATGTCGTAGTAAAGGAGTTTCGGGAGCACTGGTTGCGAGTGTGTTGCGCACGTTTGCACGACTGACGATCCAACAACGCTGAGTAAGTATGGTAGAGCTTCGGTTGCGCGACCTGGACTAGGTGTGCGCCTGGTTGCCAGAGAGGGTGATGGGGAGCGAATATGGTTCCGGTTGAACAGCGGTTGATATCGTCACCGCCATAAGGGTGGAGCAAGGAGCGGGCACGAGTAGCGAGTCGGACAGCGTACGCACAAGCACCTAAACCGGACCGGGCCTTGGCTGGGCGAGGCGGACAGTCACGCATGCATTGCGAGCAACCGCGGCGGCTCGCGAGCTAGCACGAATGCACTAGGTTCTAGCCTTCGAGACTGAGGTGCTGACGGCAGGCTGGTGTCGACACGAGGGTCGAGGTCATAAGGGAAGTAGTATGGCACGGGCAACGGCAAAGGCGAGGAGTCGGCGAATAATGGTCGGGCCGGTCAGGTTTCCCGGCGAGGGTGATACGTATGGTGACAAACCACGCCAACGGGGACTCTGGACGTCTTCTCACCACAATACGCAGGGAAAAATGGGTTACATTGAAACCTCGGCCGCTAATCTACCTCCGCACTGTGGAAGAACACTACCTCAACTACGCTGAAAGGACCAGTGAACCTGTGGTGTCACTAACTTGTACCACTGACTGACTTCGCGATAGCACTGATTACTCCTGCAAAAGACGCGGCTTCGAAAACCCCACAAATGCGCCAAGCGCGCCCGAGACAAACGGATCTCTACGGGCATCCAAACGGCCTAACCTTGACCCACCGCCGTAAGGAAAAAAGAAACAACCACACAGTCATTGCCGAGGTGATGAAATCTTCTTCGACCCCCCCATCACCGCAGGAAGCATCCTCGGCGACTGTTTTTCCGTGTACTCCAATGGTACCCCGCATCCCCATGCATCCCCAGACCCGTGCCGCATCCAAAATTCCCGACGAGAACAAGGGTAGGCAACCTTCTCCCAGAAAATATCCATGGACGACTGCTGCCTCCGTGACGACAAACTGGATGCCGTTTGCGACAGCGGAATTTAGATCGCTCCCTTCACTCGTGCTGTCCGTCCAACCAAGTGGCAGAAATTGCAGCCATCGTCCCCGCCCTGCAAAACATGCCAACCTCACACAACCAGCTTCACGGGGTATCTTAAGACCCGGGAAGACCATGACTAGACTAACATACGGAATCCCGGACAATTAAGCTCTCAAGGCCTGCAGGTGACAACCTTGACTTGGCAGACCCGCTATGCGGCTCTACGAGTGCACTGACACACCCCATATATACGTGTCTAGCACGCATGAGTCCAGATATTACCCAACTCTGTGGTCAAATATCCGCCACCAGGACGCCATACGCCCCTCACAGAACTTCCTCTACAAAGCGATGTCTGGTGTGCTACACATAGACGATTACTGCGACCCGTATCCCCACCTACAAACAGTGAGCTGCCTGCTCTGCCCGCTACGGTGCCACCGAAACCCTGAACCATATCCTTACCGAGTGTCCCCGCTCACAGTACTACCTTGTTTGGTTCCTCATCAGTTCTGCCCGACCCGACATCCACCGTAGCTACGTTTTAAGTTGCAACCCTCAAAACCGACGACTCCACCCAAACCCACCACCGAGGCATCGCGCACCTGAAACGTATTCTCTTTGAAGTTATCTAGGCCATCTGCTGCGCAATGTATCCGAATCGGCCACGAAACCTGTTCTCTGCCCACCATCACCGCCAAATGATTCCTCCCCCTCAATACATTGATCTCCGACTGGCTTTGTCTACCCGACACTCCCTCACCACCAACAAAATCCGTAACACTTGGAACCTCTTCTCCCGGCTCACGTCACTCCCCAGAGAACCGGACCGCAAACTCAGATTTCAGTGGGTACTACCCTACCAATGCCCGGTGTTGCACCGGGGCGACCGGGTTAGCCCCGGAAATTCATGCCTCTATGCGTGAGTAGGTGTGCGTAAAAGCTTTTTTTTTTTTCGGGTCGGTTGAGTTGGTTGTGTAGAATTCGCTCCTGCCAGTTGCTATGCATACCTATTGTCGAAATAATAATATTTGTGGGGGCTCTACAGCCTGTAGGTCAGCTGGGGGGATACATTATTCAGTTACACTCATCAGAACTGACTGTTGGAATCACTTGTATTGCACTATGTCGCACACCGAAGTTGGTTGCAATCGCAAACTTTAGAACTGCCAACCAGTGGCGTCTGTCTGCGAAACCTTGTTGAAGAGGCGGCTGAGACAAGAGTTTCCACAGGAGTTTCCACAAGACAGGTCACGGCAACATGAACGATAAAATCTTATTGCATACATTCATCGAATAAGCGGAGTCCGTGGTCCACGGCCCACAAATGTGTCTTTGCAACGAGACGGCACTGCGCGGACAGGCGGAGCAAACGTGTTGGCTGTCAGGGAGCAAAATGGCCTCATGGCTGCAAATAAAGTAATTTTTCACCCAAACGTCGGGGGGAAGAACCACGAGGTATCCTCGAGGTCAAGCCAAGTAAAGATACAGACCGACGCTTTATCCTTGCGGAGTTACGGGTTACGGTAGTCGTCGGTTTAGCCGACAGAACATGCTGTGATATTGTTTTCTTTTTTTTTCCCGTCTTCTCTTCGCAGCAGTTAGGAATCAACCATGCTGACATTTGACTGAAGCGAAGAAGGGATTTTCTCGCACCTCCAATCGAACGAACGACGACGGGAACCCTGGCATAGGCTAGCTAGGCGGACGTTTCGTTCATAAGCACGAGCATATTGAAACAGGTCGTTGAGCTTTCCCGGCGTGGATTCGTAACGGAACGGTTGCTGCCGCTTGTACATGTTACTCGCAGCGCCGCGTGGGTGGCGGTTGCTTGTTAGAGAAAGTTGATACTGCTAGTTGGGTGGGAACTGACCGGCCCAGAAAGCTCGATTCTTCCGTTCCATTGCCCCAGTTTCCAAAGAGAGAATAAAGCACCGCTCCTGCTCGGACAACCTGCTGACCAGTCCTTAGACTTGACGCTCTAACACCATTTTGTGCGTGCATTCCTCCCCCGCTTCATCCGTTGGCTATCTTGACCTCTCCCTCTGCAGCACACAAGCATTATCCACAGATGCCCGCGATCCGCGAATACGATGCTGCTCCGTGCAGTTTTGACGACGACGGTGCGCTTTTCTACTCTCGTGATTGCCCATCGTCCGCCTCTTATCAGACGACTTATCAGATGGAATGCCTCCTCTCGTCGACAACCCGAACCCATCGATGACGTTTACCTTCTTCACCGACATGACACCAATCACTGCCCTGAGTGCGGATCCCACAATCCCGTTCGAAACAGTTTGGGAGAACCCAGTGTCACCTCCCGTGTCTCTCGCCGAGTTCGCCGAACACCCTGAGGGCCAAGTGACGTTCCACGGCCCAGACCGCGCGAGCCACGGGAAAAAACGAGACGCCTCTTATATCCCACGCCCGCCCAACGCCTTCATACTCTTCAGATCGTCCTTTATCCGTAGCCAGCAAGTTCCGGAAAAGGTAGAAGGAAACCATAGCACCCTCTCAAAGATAATCGGTAAGCGTTTCTTCTGGATTCCCCGGCAAGGGCGCTACATCCCATAGCAGGAAAATATTGGAAGACACTTCCTCGTGAAGAGAGGGAAGTCTGGGAGGCAAAAGCCCTCGTTGCTCAGGCAGAACATAGGAAACGATACCCCGATTGGCGCTTTAAGCCTGGGGCCAACGCTTTCGCGAAACTTAAAGTCAAAGATGGACCTCAGACACCCAATCGAAAACGAACAAGCCCTGCAGGACGGAAGTTCAAAGGAGATGGCACGAATAAGAAGGCGAAAAGTGGTGACGAGAGATGTGCAATAATAGCGGATCTCCTGGTGGAAGGGAAGACTGGGCTGGATCTCGAGGATGCTGTAAGAAGATGGGAGGATAGTGCCAGCAAAGATGAGACAGGGACTGGGAAAGAGGGCGGAAATGAACGACAAGAAGCTACAGCGGTGGCGAACGGAGCGAGGACTCATGGAAAGGCCATTCCCTCCCCGAACACAGAACCAACTGTTGGCCTCGGGTGTATCCAAGCAGCCAAGTCTGATGGTGATACCCTACCTCTCCGTGCTCAGACTCCCGACGCTTCTCATGACGACCGCTTCCGGATTCCTCTTACGGCGATGTTCAAGCGCTCGCTTTCTGCCCCAGCGGGTCAATCCTCACCAAATCAAATGTCCTCTCACCATCGTCACCATTCACCTGAGAGCGTTTTTGCTAACGTATCGTATGAGATTACGGAGTCTCCCCAAGGCGCCTGCCCTTCGTCATTCAATGATGATCAGACAAAAGACCTTGCACACGTCATATCTGCGGACTCCATTGGATGCCTCTCTCCCTTGGTCCTCCCCTCCGTACTCAGAGAAGGCGTAGCAGCGCGCTGGAACGACGTAAGTGTTCACATTTCGAGTTTCAATTGTCTTTATTGAGTATGCGACATACCATTAGCCTTACAATCTTCTCGAGACATCTATAGGGCTCCCGCCGTCTCCCGAATGTCCGGGGTTGACCTATACCCTTCACACGCCATCCACTGTGTCTCCTGCCGAGGACCAATCCTTCACAACTTACAACTTTTGCTCGGCCAACGCGAACTTGAATGGCAGATTATCCCCCACTTACAATCAAGATACGCAGAATGCGTATTACGCACCGAAGAGCTGGGCTGAATGCACGCTTTTACCCGAGCAGATGCCAATTTTTATCAACGAATATGCGGGCCCAACGAACGTCTACGATTGGTGCACGTCAAGCTATAGCGCCTGTGTCGATGCAGGTAACGCCTTATACCATTATGGTGGCAGCGACAATAGCAATCAGTTCTGTGGACTCGGAGACGATTACATCCGCGTTCCCGCGGGGGATTGCCTACCCGCTGTCGCATACTGAATCATTTACCCCAATGGGTGAATCGGCAATAGAGAACGTGTTCTTGACTTTTTTCTTGTTCTACGTGAAACTCGCCATCTTGAATTTATCGTGCTAGAACGGAAACCAATATTTGGTACTGTGATCTCGTTTATGCAAACCTCTCTTGCTATGATTATGTTGTCCCAGATGTTCCTGTTGTTGCTAATACCTGACATTATGTGTTTCATTTGTTGTTTATATATCCTGTCTTCTAGGATACTTCTGTAGTATGTGTTTTGTTGTTGGCTATGTACGATACTAGTGGGGCTCGAGCGAGCGAAATGTATGGAAGTCTGGTTGGTTTGGCCTTGAACTTGACTGTAAAAATAATGGCCCTGCAGCTGTACTTGTCGGAGGCTCGACAAGTATTATCAATAGGCGTGAATCACGATGGACTGGCATCAGACTGCGACCTCAAACAATTATCATGATGTCACCTCTACTTACTGTCTGCACACTTGCTATACTTGTACAACTCATTTTTTTAGACCTTGAGCGCTTGAGCCCCCAAAGCGGTGGCTCTTCTCAGCATTCCCATGACCTACTATCCCCTGCCCGCGTGATCTAGACTTGCACATGGTACCATCAGGACAGCATTACAGTGCCAAATTGAAACCCTGCGGAAGCAATCACGGCCCGAGCTCATCGGGGAGATTCATCCTGTGCCTGGCACAGTGCGGACCAAGCGCGGGGTGCTACTTGGTAATCCCAACGGGCTTTACCGTGATCGGAACACCCCATAGATTCGACGTTCGTGTTTAGAGCGTGCATAGATTAGAAATGCGCTATCACGGTTGCCATGCCCCGTATCATGCTCATCGGAAGTCGGGCACACGTTCGCTGGAACTTCGGGTGGAGGTCTGTGGCTGCACAGGATTTTTGTTGGGGGTTGCAGTGATCAGTAATAATGTTCGTGATATATCTTGATCTTCACAAGAAGAGAAAAAGAGGGTTGTCTCCAAATGGTTGGTCTGAAGGCGTAGCGCCACTTCAGCGGTGCTGATCATGACATGACGCATCTGAGCCCAACATGTCACCAAGAAGGTTCCCACGGCCACATAGTAAGTAATCTGTGGTTGACCAACAAGTCTTGCAAGTTCACAACAGGTCCCAAATCACTTAAGGACGCTTGGTTGAAAACCCAAACAGTGTAAAGCTGCCCCTAGCCTGTTATTTCGACCCCCACGACACCCGTGCTGCCGTGTATCGAGTTTCCCTTTCTTCTGTCACCATTTCTTCGTCCCGCTTCAACTCTGTTCCCTCTCCGGGGGCTAAGAATATGACTGAACCCCGAATCACCGCAGTACCACAAGCGCGCGGATGTCAGGCTGGATGCAGACTCACTGGTGTCGGCGCTGCTCTTATCGTCGACCTTTGAGAACAGAACTATTCAAGTTCAAGACGAATCGCGGAACGAACGAGCTCGGTCGCGGTCATGAATTGCGTCACGGCAATCAGTACCAACGACAATCCATTCGTAGAGATGACCCAGTCGTAATTAACAGGCCTATTAGTGCATACATCAAGATCCCATGAGCGATCATTAACCATTCGCAGTGTGGCTTGGAGGAAAAGCACAATGAGCTTACGTGAGAAAATAGATCATCGTCTCGCTCCCTAGGGGGTTCATGTAGCTGCTTAGGAGGAAAGGACTACTTTGTACATATGAAGTGCGTAATTGATGAATCTGAGAGAGGCGAGCATCCATAATGAATACTCCCAGAACAACCTAAATGGCGCTGCAGCTTGTGACCGAATGGGGGAACTGGATGAAGAAAGCGATGCAAAATGCAAAGTCACTTGACTAACACCCACTGAGCGGTGGGAGAAGGCTGAGAAGAGCTAGCAGATGTTGATCTCGCTGGAACAAAAAGAAAACCTTGCATCCTGCGGCATTAGTGAATGCGATGATAGCCCATGGTGAGGTGTAAAGCATATCGCCTTGGTTGTCGTTGATCAGCAGGAATCAATGGAAACTTCGAATAGCTACGCTCATAGCACTCTAATTGTCATCAATGAATGCATCGCATCTCGTAAAGCCGCTATCCCATGTTAGTTATGCCCAGTCACCTGACGAAATGCTCACGTTGCAAAAAAGACATCTCGGTGTCAAACCATTTAGAAGAGATTAATGTCCTGATAAGGGGATCGACAATGGGGGTTTAGTCGCATGCTCGTGTGGCTCACGAGTTGTGAGTGCCCGCACAAGCATACCACCTGGGGTGTGCGACGTGAAACTGCCAGTATTACACGACGCGTGTATCCTCGGTGAATGGGTCGGTTATGGGGAAGAGGCGTTGTGATTGGCGAAGTTTAGCTTACCGTAAATTTGAAACTTGAGAGAAAGCCGGGCTGGCGGATCATGGTGGGTCGTATTGACTTGGGAAACCTGTGAGGCCGAAGAAATGCCAGATCGACAATGGCCAGGAAGAATGAAGTGGGCTCCTATGAGCCCGGAGCTCCGCTTTGCGAAACCAGAATGAGTTTATAAATCAATATGCTCAGGATTATGCCAATCTAGTTTTTCACAAACGAACGAACGTTGGGCATACCTCACCTGCTGGTGAGAACGGGAGGTCCCGTGAAACACAGGATCACCGAACATACACGCAAACGACTCACTGCAAGCATCTCCGACAGCAATGACTCGGAGGATATAATCAATGAAAAAGGATAGGGCCAACGAACAAGGATTGGAGAATGAACCCGAGCCAAGTTCTAACTGCAATTCTCCTTTGAAACCATAAACAGTATTTGGACCTGCGGAGGGCGGAGGAGATCGGTAGAATCATCACATGTAGGGCACTATGCATCCCACTTCATACCACGAATTCTGAGTGGTATTACAAGCCAGCTCGAGCACGTCTGGGAGGCAGAACCTCGTTAGTAATATAGGTATACCACCCTTGTAGACGGGCCACTGTCCCTTCAAATAATCGATTTGCGCGGTTCGACATGGATGTCAATGATCACTGAACATCTATAAAATAATCCATACCCACGTTCATGCAATCAGCATAGTGGGCTTTCGCTCCCAAAGCGTCTGTCCGATCTCCCATGAACTAAAAATGGGCACCGCGATGACCGGGATCGCCGAGACACCATTCAAGTCGTGTTAGAAACATCAAGCGTGACGAGGGCATAGATTCACTCAACTTTGCACTCGGTTGTCGCGACTAACCTGCTCTCGGACAATGTTGGCCCCAGTCAAGCCGAAGCTGGAAAAACAGCATCCTAGAACCCGATCCCATGAGAACATAGCAGTGCAGCACCGTTTTACGAAAGATATCTAAGCGCTCACGGGAACATGACTCACCCCGAGTCTCTTGACGCGGATAAAAACTCGCCATTCCCTCCACAAAGCCCTTCCACCCCCACCAGAGTAATGAGCCCAACCATCACCATCAGACCTGCGCGTGTAAGCCACCAAATATTCTTCAACACTCAGGTCCAGATATTTGAATGTCCAACAGGTAGAGGAAGGCGAACGCATGCGCCAATGTTCGTTCGACGTCTTCCCCGCAGAGACACAGCCGATTGAATACTGTAAGTATGTTTACTGTCCTCGGAGATTCATCAATGCTCACGCAAGCTTCTCGCCCACTAGACAATCGCATCCTCTCACTGTACCCGGGGCTACCCCATGTCGCAGTTACCGACGAGGACAAGATCGTCGGTATATGTCTCATCAAAATGTTAGTCGTAACAATACGCGTCTTTCCGTGTCTCACCATGGATTTGTTTCCTTGGGACATTAGAAAAGACGATGTCAAGGATGCAACGCACGCACATGTGAGTGCCCTCTGTGTGCTTGCAGCATATCGGGAACAAGGGATTGCACGCCGGTTGCTCACGACGTCTCGTAAGGGCCGCTCACCCATGTGAATTCCTAGTTGACAACAACACTTCCCAGTGCACGCCGCAAAAGAACGCTTCGGAGTTTCTCTCGTCACATTACATGCGCGGAAGTCGAATGAACCTGCTATTAAGCTATACACATCGCTCAAGTTCTACACGACCGTGACGAAACCTGGGCACTGTGAGTCAGTTCTTTCCGGCATTAGCAGGAATTAACGAAATTTGTTACCTAGATCATGATGGGGAAGATGGGTTGGCCATGAATCTCGTATTCAACAACGACGCTGACACCTGATGGTTGCACTGTTACGCATATGAACGTCATGGATATAGGTGGCACGAGACTTTGTCTGGCCAAGCCTCACGCTGAGTCAACCTGAGACCGCGAGGTGGTGGACCTGCCCTTAAGCCAAGTCTTCAGGGCACACGCCCCCTTCCCATCTCGCTTACACCCCCGACACACTCGTCCATGACGGACCATCATGACGTGTAGTCCATATTTGAGCTCAGGTGGGATCTTGTGCTCCAGATGTGCCTGCGCCCCTACACGATCCGCCGCCGGAGGAACCCACCCAAGCAATTTCACCAACCGAAACACGTGGGTGTCGACCGCGAATGTCTGTCGACCGAGACAAAACGACAGCACGCATGCGGCCGTCTTGGGGCCAACCCCATCAAGGGAGACGAGCGCGTGCATGGCCTTTTCGTCGGACACGTCTGGCGCAGCGAGGTGCTGTAGATCGTACCGCCCATGAACACGCCTCACCGCGCCGAGTGCGTCTTGAATCGTCTTTGCCTTGCGGTTCGCAAGGCCGCCAGATCGAATCGCCTCCGCAATCGTCTGACGCGGGGCAACGGCCATCTTTTCATAAGCAGCTTCGCCCTGACCAAAGACAGCATCCAGTGTACGTTTGGCGGTGGTGCTATTGGCGGACGAGGTGTTTTGGGAGAGAATCGTCCCGATGAGAGAGTCGATGACATTGGGCGTATGACCGCACGTCTGGGCTGAATTTGCACTCGCGAGAGGGGTTGTGTGTATGGGTGCCCCTCCAGGAGTATGTGAGGCGAGGAGGGCGTGGATAACGCGCACTTCCTCAGCGGATGGATGGGGGAAATGGGGATACGGAGAGGAGACGCTATGATCAGCGAGGAGTTTGAGTTTCTTTGATGTGTGCGGGGAAATTCGGTCCGGAGATGTAGCAGCTGGCGTGTCGTCGTCATTGGCAACTTTGATTGCCGTAGGCTGCAGTGTTGAGGGTGCATTTGACGAAACTGTTGACCGACGACGTTTCATTGTAAAAATCCTGTATAGGCATCTCGTCAGAATCAATACTGTTTTGCGAACTGTGGTACAAACGGCAAATGGTCGAGTGCTTGAAGTGGAGCTGATGTAATGGTCACTTGGCAATGCTTTCGTTGTCTGCCGTTCAAGGTATCCGTAAACAGTCATGTTGGGTCCACTTCCGTTTGTTCCAGAATTGTGCTTCGGATACATGTCTTCAACGTAGCACTGACCATCTCGTCCGGCATTTAGGTGCTGGCGAACAGTCACATACCACGATCACCCTATAACTCCGCGCTATCGCCAAGGTCGTTTCTTAGCATCCCTCGAGATATTGTTCCGAGCGGGATGGGTCTTCCCGTGACTCGAGTTCGGTGCGGAAGTTGACCTGACGACCATCAATGCGGATTCATTTCCACTTCATTCTGGGTGAGAATGAACCATCGGTGTCATGTGAACGCAAAATTGCCTTCCTCCTCGGTGGTCAAGTTCCCCACTTTGAGTCAAACCTCCTGCGATCACCGGCCGCCGACGGAACCCCGTTCCGGTGATAACGAACCAAAACAACGGTACGACATATATCAAACATTAAAAATCTATTCGCATCATGATATCAATCCACATTTTGTATCATGATGCCATATGGGCCTGCTCCAATGGATTTTTGGTGGATTTTGGAGATGGACGAGCTTGTCTCTACTTCCTTGTGAGTCGAGCCTCGCCGGGGGGGACATTGGATACTTACACCAGATCCAGGAACATGGACGTCCTTCCCAGATCCGTTTTGAGGGTGCTGATGGTGGAAAAAACATGTGCATCGGTGAGGAGGCGGCGCCACCGTTTGATAGGGCGGTGAGAATGTCGGCGGTTGGGGTAGCACACAGTCCGGCGACCCTCACCGGATGTCTGAACCTAGAAGGTGCCTCCGAGCTGGTTTCGCGATTGGCACCCTGATATCGTTAGTGTCTGCCAAACGTTACACGTGTAACGTTGAGCGGGCTGAAAACTTTGAAACGGTGCTCAACTTCCCAAACGAACGAGACAGAGTTTGCTGACCAAGCAGGGCCGACAACCGCACGACCAAACTTCTCACCGAAATTTGTGACATTGGCGGTAAATAGACATGTGCACGATATGATGTGTCGATAACAGTCCTTTCGACGAGTGGCGGCGCTTCGAGCTTCGATTTATTAAAGAACCTAGCCGTTTAGCTTAGCGGAAGGAAACTTCCGTGCCACATATGCAAGGGTTGAAAACATTGGCTTCGTTCAACGTTGTACTTATGGGGATTGTGGTGCGGCAAGCCGAATTTCCTAGCCGAAAGAGTCTCCCGACGTTGCCAAAAACTGAAAAACACATCGTCCGTCGAGTCGTGTGTACGCTCTGGAATCAAACCTTGCTCGTAATATGGAGGACAAAGATCATTGAAGCTGTTGCTAACCAGCACGAGCACTGGAATGTCACCCACCAGGTTGCTTCGTCATCTATGAACCTAGGCATCGTATGCCCGAGTGGCTTAGACATTCTTCTAGGCCCGGATCTGTGATACATTCTCGTTTCTTGTGGTTTGGATGCGAAACTTCCATTTGTTTGTTGCTGAGGCCTTCTAATGACTGGCACGGAGACCCCCTATAAATGCAAATAAATCGTCTACCACCACGGCCGGATCTTACGCAGGGGTAGAACTGTTTGGATCTGCCGCTCACAATGTACGACGCTAGCGGTCTGTACCACACAATTTTGCGACTTTGTACCTGCATTCTGCGGTAGCCGCGCCGAAGCTGCGCGAAATTGATTCAATGTGCGCCCTTTCCATGAATTGGGTGCTTTTCATTCCATTTCGCGCTTGCATTGTCACAATGTCCGTCGCCCGCGAAGGATTCTTTGGTTCTTGGTGCAATGGCGTACTGTCCTAGACCATGATGAGAACTGGATCCATGGAAGACGTGTGGCTGCCTGAGGCCCGCACGCACCGTGACTGGCATGCCACGTTTGTCGGCCCCCTGTCGGCCCCTGTCACGTTACCCTCACCCTGTGTGGTGTCCATACATTACTCAAACTCTCCTCGGAAAGTTGCCGGTGCAGATAGCTTCCATTCATCTCACTGCTGATTCGCATTGTCCGCTGTATAGGGTTATAGGGCGTCGTTTCCACAATCACATCGGCACGGTCGCAACTCATCACATTCACATCGCGACTGGGCACGGCTGACCGGTGCTTATTCTCCCTAATCGCTGTTGTTGTTTCGTCCTGACTGAATGACTCACCTACATACCGATCGTGGATCGCTCCCAAGTATAACCGGTGGAGTACTCCCATCTTGAACACCCTACCGTCGGGCTTTGAGCTCTAGTTGGTTTGCCAAATCCGGTGTGGCGAACCCGAAACAGTCATTACTGCATGCGCGTTCAAAGTTTTCCCTGACTTGATATTCCTGTTCGATGAAAAGTTCTATCTCTCTTTATCCCGCAGCGGATGCCCGAATATTCAGCAGAACAAAAAGATCGGTTTGACCCGCGCACTAACCCGATGTTGGTACTAACGAAGTGCCCAAACGAGTAAATGGTCGTGTTTCATCGTACTGACTTCCAACGATCCCGACTTCTATTCGTGGGGAGAAAATGAAAAAAAAGTACGTACCACCGAGTATGATAAGGGGTATCAAGCCAGGTATATCTATAGATAACCCATCCAAGGACATCCGATTGTGCATCCATAGGTAATTCAATAAGACGATTACAAGCGTGCCGCTCGCGCCTGACTCCGAATTGATGAGTTGGCATGAGTTGGATTTTATCGCCGTTTATTCCCAACAGAAAATTCTTCCCCCGGCTGCGCGAAATCTCTCTCGCGTCTGCATTGTTCCATTGTTTCCATTATAGGTGCCATCGTTCTGCCCCTCCAATATTCCCGCACTCGCTGCTGATCTGTGGAAAACTTCGGTAGATCGCGCCATTGTTCGCTGGATTTGACTCACCCTCGCTGAGACAGTCCCTGAATTCGCATGTCCGAACGGTTGATACATGACCGTGGGTGGTGTGTGATTATAGAACATATCGCCCGACGAACAGGCTCCCGGCGAGTCACATCACCCACCACTACATGAGCATGTAGACATGAAGTTCCGATCGGTCGACGGCCCCTGTTCTGTTCTGCATGCCACGTCCATTACCGTATCCGGGCGGGCGTTGCTACGGTCCCCAGGCCTCAACGTCACCCGGTGTTGCCTGTTGCAGTTGACTACCCGTGGTGGCGCGCACGATGCCCGTTCGGGACGATAAAAGCAGCTATCGCTATCGATGGCGATGTGACCCCAGGTAAGACACACGTCTGGCGATGGCGTGACGTATCGCGTATCCATTCACGGTTCGTGTTGGTCGTCGATTTGGGGAGGGGACGCCACTCCCCTCGCTTTTACCCGCTCTCCTGCTCGTTCGAGTCATTCCCCAGTCTGGCAAGTGCATCGTCGCCATCTCACCTAGACCCCTGCAACGTGTATTACAGTGCTGTGCGTCATATTCCACTCCCTTGGGACAGAGCTTCCCACGATGGGCACGATGGGAGGAACGATGGGGCAGGTTCTGGTGGGGATGGCACGAGGATGGCAAGTTATGACGAAACGCCTGCTAAACGTAACATGGCGGGTGTTTGAGCGTCCAAAAACGTTCGAATAAGCGTATTATCGCCGGACGCGTCCGTGATGACCGTGCAACGTCTGGCGTCAACTACCGTCCCTCACCGAGTCATTCGATCCCAACCAACCGCAAGGACACGGTCGTCTGCGACCTGAGCTTCTTCGTCGTCCTCGCGGCACGACGTCCATATGGTCTCGGGCATGGCGCACATGGCTTTTTTGGTCGCTCATCGACTCGTGCTGACTCAAAGGGGATCATGATCGCGAGATATGGGGGATACAGGCGCAGGCTTGGTCAACACGAGGTGTGTCCCTCACGTGTCGCGTAATCCACCGTTTTTTTTTCCCGCTCATGGGCCACCATCCAGAGTTCAATAACCAAGTTCCACCGTTCCCCATTTTTCCTGCACTTTTCTTTTTCTTTTTTTTTTCTTCTTTAATCCGAGGAGCCCCGGCGGGCCGGTAGAGCGGGTCGGGTCCTGATGCGCACTATGGCCTCGTGGCCTCCTTTTTTCCGCACTCCGCCCAGTCTACTCAGGCAAGTGAGCCGTACTTCGTGAGTTCGCATGCTCGGGCCAGGGCTGAGATCCCGCCACTTTTTTTTTTCTCCTTGCTGACTCTCTTGCCCCTGTAGACATCCCGCCGCAGTCTTCGAACGTGTGGGCGTACGCATATGTCTACGTTTGCGAATCAGGAGGAGTCGCCCAGCTTAGGGCGACCACGATGAAACGAGAGAATCGCCCCGGTCAAACGTCCGTGGCTGCATTGGCCCCACGCACCTTGGGAAAAAAAAAGGCGCATGACACCGAACGGCCTCGTGGCAAGGCCGCCCCCAAAACTCAAACGTGAGCCACGTCGTTCACGCCATCATGTGGAAAAAAAAAGACACGACTGACGAAAAAGAGCAGGCTTGGTGCTCGAATGTACAATTGTGTACGAAGGCGCGTCGACGGGACGAGGAGAAGCGAGTGGAGGGAGCTCTGGACATCGCTGGAACGGCTGTACAGTTGGCGTGTTCCACCTCGACCGGACTTCTCCCCGAGTTTCACTCTGGAGACCACGCTTTTCTCCCAGGAGGAGCGCGTCCCTGGGGGACCGGGTCAACGTTTCTGGCGACCGACCGACCGACCGACGTCGCGCACGGAGGATCATTTTGTTTTCGTACTCCCCGCATCGTCTCGTAATAGGACGTGATGTTTGATGGCGATGGAGATGAATGTGATCATGATATGCTTCTCCAGGGACCTCTGGGGCGACCCCTCGGTCTCCCAGATATGGCTCCCGAGCGTCTGTTTGATATCTACATCCGACCTGGTGCTGTTTTGGATTTCTTTTTCGTCGCGGACGTCATGCCAGCCGAGGAGTCGACTTATCGTTTGGCGAGGGGTTAGATAAAGGAGTGCGGAGCGTTGGGACTCCACCGATTGGCAGCGAAAATACGTTATCGTTCTGGATCGCGTTTCAACGTCGTGAGCTGCGGATGGCGTTCGTCGCGCATGCATCGATTGGCTACGCCAAAGCCCCTCCCCCTCTTCTCAATTGTTCTGCACAAACTCAGGGAGAGGAGTCCAAGTTCCATGCCCCAGCAGAGTTTGAATGATGGATGCCACCAACTCTTGATAGCAACGGGCCAATCTAAGCGGGGACGCCGAGCAACCCGATGATCCGTTCCATTTCGAACACTGCCCTAGGGCCCATCTGCGCACGGTTCCCAGGTTGCGAGCACGTCACGAAGACTATTATTTATATCCAGGTTCGAGCACCTCCTTCAAGCGAGGCACCGGTTGGGAGTGGAGGAGGAGGATGGCGACGCACGGAAGCATTCCAATTAACCTTTATGTGGGGAGTGTACATATGGATAGCGAAGAACGGAACTTGTCGCCTGACGAGCGCCCATTGTCAGAGCTGCGTACGTGTGGCTCACGCGACAGCACGTCCCCGTTCTGAACGATGAATTACGGGTCTAGACTCTCTCTCTCACGCACATACGCCTCTGAATGTTCTCTGCCTTCTCTCCATGTCTTTTTTATGGTGGAGGGACAGGGACGGCTGGAACATCGATATCGCCGAGAAATGTCCGCCGTGTGGGGCGCGCGCGGTGCGCGGATGGACCCGGACATTGCGCTCGGGCGGGTTGGCGGTCTTTTTTTGGCTTCCCGTACGGAACGTACAGTATATGACGCTTTTTTTTTTCCCATTCCGTTCGGGTGGAGAACCGACCCCCAAGGCCCGTTGGGACCCGTGCATTATGACGGAAAAAAGTGTCGGAAAAACAGCAAATTATGGCGTCACCCCCGTAATGCGCGAAATTTAGCGAGATGCGGGAGTCCCTGAAGTGCGGCCGGGTGGAGAGTCTCGGAGTGTGCGGGGGAACTGAACGTGAGTACGAACGAGCGCATGCTTACCGTACTACGAGCACATGTCGCGTTATCAGAAATATGTACGAATACATACAGGACGGGGAGCGAAAAAAAAAGCTGTATCCTACCCCTCGATGACGTCGGCTGTACGGTAAACAAGATCCTACCGAGGAGGAAACGACTCGGAGGATGGGTCCGGGCACGCCTGAAGCCGGGGGTTGGCATCGGACGCGCGGAGTCGAATGCGGAGGGATGGATGGAAATAGCAGCGCGAAAGAGATCAGTCGATGTGACAGGCTCGACTAGAGGGGGGGGGAGGGGGGGTCGAAAAGGTAAATCAAAGGGAAAGGGAGGTCCATGCACGGTGAGACAGGCTGTCGGATCCAAGATGCCAAAAAAGGAAAGTTGAAGGTGGTGGCTCACTATGGGGGTGATGGAGGCTGCGCAGGCCATCTTGGAGAGAGAGGAGGGAGGGTTCGGACGGAACCAAAACGACGGACTGCGATCCAAGCTCTAAGCGGGGCCGTCGGCGGAGGACAGGGCTCGCCAGCAGTCTTGCCGCGGGAAGTTTTTGATGCGACCAATGGAAGAATATTACGTATTTCAGGTTATAAGCGAACGAGTCAGGATCTCGAATTTATTATGACAGATAAGGAGGGTGAAAAAAAAAACCCGGAATTTTTAGGCGAAATGGGGGGGGAAATGATAATCTTGGGAAAAATCGCCGGCCGAGGAAGTCGTGGCGAAAACGGCGAGCTAGACAATAAGAAACGATGTTTGTGCGGTGTTTGCACACGGAATGAACACGAAATTGGGTCTCATACGACAATGCACGCGTGTCGATGTGATAAGCACGCATCTCCCGTCCGCCCTCATTGTCTCACCAATCGGGTCTTGACTTCCATATGAGGTATCTTACCCCTGCCGCTGTCCCTCCCAAGGTTTAGGTTCGTCGCATTTTCGACATCCATTTTGAATGGACGTATATAACGAGTAGTTCGTATTGTCTTTCGCTTTTTTGTGCCCACTCACCCAATTGTTCTTGCGATCGCGACCTGTGTGACAACGACAATCAGTTCAGTAGCCTCGTTCCCGCTAGCGAAACCTCATTATTCAAAACAGCCAGCGCCAATTGTCCCTTTCCCCCTCCCAATATCCCACCTGCTTGAACGAGTTTGCTCACCTGGCAGTCCATTGTTGTTCGCCGTCGAACAATCATGCCTGCGCTTCGCACTCGCGATACCCCTTCTCAATGCAAGTCCTTTCCTCGTCGCGCCCCGTCGTCCGCTCACCTTCCCTGTAGCACTTGAGGTGATTGTGGACACCATTTCCGAACCAACCATCTTTTCCCCGACGCCGCGCGCCACATCTTTTCCTTTGAACCAGACCTCAGCCTGTCCTTACACGTCTCCTGCATCTTCTCCCTTTGAGCCAGACCTCGGGGGCCTCACGCTCTCTTCCAAGCCCACGCTCGTTCGCTCGATATCTCCCGTTTCGTCCTCGGACACATCCCCTACCTCATCCTCGTCATGCACATCCATGTTTTCCACCACGCCATCCACGATCTCGACATCCACGACCACGTTTCCGGCATCGCCGTCATCGTCGCACAAACGGCGCAAGTCGTCGATCTGCAGCGATATCGAGCGCAGACCCAAGAAGGGCGACGAAGACTATATCAAGCGCCCCGAGAACGCATTCATCCTGTTCCGTAGAAAATGCTGTGAAGACCGACAGGCAGCCATGGAGGAAGCAGCCGCGCTCGATGGACCGACCAAGAAACAGCGCCAGGCGGATCTGTCTAAAACGATTAGCCAACAATGGAAAGCGCTCTCTCCCGAGGACCGTCTGTACTGGGAGGAGCTCGCCAAGGAAAAGAAAAAGGAGCACGAGCAGATGTACCCCAATTACGTGTACCGGCCCCAGAGGTGCAAGGATCGCAAGGGTAAGAAGGGTAAGCGTGGCGAGGAAGACTCGGAGACCACCATCTCGTTCGTTCTGCCCCTGTGCCCGTCCACGGCGGGAAAAAGCCATACGCGGTCGTCCTCGACGCCGTCGTCGCCACCTTGCCAGACGATTCAGATTCCGTCGCTGTACATGCCTTCGTGTCCTACGTCACCATCGAGGATGATCAACCGGAGGGCAGCACACCCGGATCACGGATCAACTCTGTCTTCTCAATTCGATTTTGGGGCTTCGAATACCATCATGTCTCAGCAGCCATATACGCCTTCGGACATGTACCCAGGTGTGAATGTAAGTCGGTTTGGATGGTCGTGCACCACGTGTTGGCTGATGGTGTTTGACTAGGCCGGCGGTCTGTATCCCGGGGTGCTCGAGAGTCCGCACCCGTTGTCGAGCGAGATGACGATGAACCCCACCGTTCACCAGATGGGTTCGCCCGTGTCTTCGGTCAGCTCAGGATCCGGGCCAGCGTCACCTGCATCGGGCACGTTCTCTCCCATAAATGGCATGCCCAGCGATTTCTCGTACCCGCTCAGCGTATGCGAAGAGTTCAATCCGCAAGCTGGTTCCTTCTGCGGCGGCGGCATAGACAGCGTTCAATTAGGCTATCTGCCGTGTTCGTGGGACACCGCCAGTGCCTGGGGCAATCCCAATCCAATGCTTGCGGGCGATGAATTCGATATGAGCGCCATCCCCCCTGTCGAGCTTGGCATTCCCGGGTGCGGCGACGAGATGATGAGCCCTGGAACGTATGGGGCCGTCGGATACGTGCCTGGCCCTTATGAGTCGGCGATGGTGGTAGAAACCAACCGATACGCACCCGACGCGCCGAACCCAGACACTTTTGAGCAACTGTTCAACTTCGAGAGCATGCTTGCGGCGCACCACGGATATTAGACCTTCGCGACCAATGTGTATGCTGGCGTCCATTGGCACCTTTCTCCTTGGACACGCTCGTTTTTGCACAGATCACACGGACACGCTTTTCTTTTTCGCTGTATAACACCGTTTGGGCCATCAATGCATTGCATCCACAATACCCCCACGCGCTGCTGCCACTCAGCTTTTTTTTTTCCCTCTCTTCATATCTTTCATTCATTCCTTTTTTTCTTTTTAAAGAAAAAAATGATGCGCCTCCCGCTCCTCCCTTGGTTTAACTGTGGATAAACCCGTTGTTGGATTAGCTGTAGTGATATTTTCATGTGTGCATAACAACACTCACTTTACGCAGGTTCCCGGATTGCATTCCCCTCTACGACACCCGATACGCCCCGCATCATTACAGTTGTGCCCCCTCACTCCTCATCCCCTCCTCCGCGCGTTACCTGCCCCTTTCCCATTCTTTATCACTCTCTCGACCTATTTTTTTTTGATTATGCTCAACTGACGATTTCACGTACGTCTCAGAATACCACTCCCTCACGGCATTATTTGTCACGAAGATACCCCTGCTTGTAACTTTTTCTTTTACCCTCTTTATCGGCCGTCATTAACGGTCGGTACGCTTGTACGTATCGAGGTTGCGCAGCAGAATGCGATATCTTTGGAGACATGTTGGTTGCGGATCGGATCGAGACTGGAGAGATAATGTAATAACAGGATGACAAGATCACGTGCTACGGCTGGTGCTTGTCCTGATCCATAACCGCGCCTAGTACTGACACCATCGACCATGGCAGGCAAGTCAGTCATTGCATGTAGGAGGAATTGACACGCGATCTGAAGGACACGTAAAGACCATTTCGAATTGTCTTCGCCGCCGTTTGACAGCATCGCGCAAGTGCGGTTCTCGCCAACCCATCCGGACCAGCTGCTGGTCTCGTCTTGGGATACGGTGGGTGTGGTGCTGTTTCTGGTCGGGGTCTGTGTACTCATTCGTCGTGGCGGGAGACAGACGGTCCGGTTGTACGACGTGGCCGCCAACGAGCAAAAAGCAAAATTTGACCACCGAGCGGCGGTGCTGGCGTGTGCGTTTGGAGATGAGACGCACGCGTTCAGCGGGGGGTTGGATACGGGCATCCGAGAGTGCGTGTGCGGTCGGGACGACGACGCCGTCGGCTCATCGTTTCTTCTCCAGGCTCGATCTCGGGGCGGAAAAGGTGACTTATTTGGGCCAACACGAGAATTCGGTGTCGGCGATGAGCTACAGCGGGGAACAACGTGCGTGTTTTTGGGACGGTTTCTCGGCGTCCTGACGCTCTCTCACCCGCCTGGCAGACACGCTCATCACGGGGTCTTGGGACCAAACGTTGCGGATCTGGGACCCCCGGGCGGACGGGGCGCAGGTGTCGAAGCATGCGCTGCCGGAGCGGGTGTACGGGATGGACCTCGTGCAGAACACGCTGGTGGTCGCGATGGCGAGTCGACTGTTTCACATTTACGACATCCGGAAGATGGGCGAGGGGGCACAAACGAGGGAGAGCAGTCTCAAATTTATGACGCGGAGCGTGGCGTGCATGGCGGACGGACAAGGCGAGTGGGATTTTCCGTTCGTGCCATGGCGGGACGCTGACGGGACGGACAGGGTACGCGATCGGATCGGTCGAGGGTCGGATTGGGGTGGAGTACTTTGACCCGAGCGCAGAGGCGCAGGAGAAAAAGTACGCGTTCAAGTGCCACCGACAGACGATCGAGGACGTGGATCACGTCTGGCCTGTGAACGCGCTCGCGTTTCACCCGGTGTGCGTCGCAGTTTTTTTTTTTTTGTCACGCATTTTTAGTCGGGCTGACGGGAGGGACAGGTTCAACACGTTTGCATCCGCGGGGTCAGACGGCACGGTGTCGATTTGGGATCACAAGGTGAAAAAACGGTTGCGTCAGTACCCAAAGTACGGGGCGGCGATACCGTCCGTCGCGTTCAACTGCGATGGGACGCGACTGGCGGTCGGGGTGAGCTATACGTGGGACGACGGGGAGGAGGGGGCCAAGTCGGCGGAGCGGCCGGCGGTGTGGATCCGCAAGACGGGGGACGAGGTCAAGGTCAGTGTGCGCTGCCGGTGCTGCCGGACGGTGTTGGCTGACGGACTGGACAGCCCAGACAGGCGAGCTGAACGGGCGCGGCGTCAAAAATCACTCGTAGTACCAGTGTGTAGTCGATCGCGAGGAACTGCCCGGTCGGCGGTGATCATGTCCGGCGTGTGATGGTGAGAGCGTGGCGAACAAGGATTGCCATAAAAGGCAAGTAGAAGTGAGCGTCCGAAAGCGGCACAAACACAGTGACGGATTCAGTTTTGGCTGGGTCCGTGAAGAATAAAATCGAACGTCTCTTTTGTCTTGTCCGTTCGAATCCGTTCGTCCTCCTTTTTGTTCTCTGCCATGCCGCCGTCTCGCATTCACGCCCGCTCATTCTCCCGCCGTCCTTGTATGTCTTTTTTTTTTGTTCTTCTCTCGCTCACGCTCTCATCGCTTAGCCGAGCTCATCAAGCCCGGCATCTACGGTGCCTCGCCCTCCCCCCGCGCAGTCACCTTCGCCCCCAACGTCACCCCCGGCACCTACAAGGACCCGGACGACCTCGCCTTGGACGACCACGACGAGCTCGCCCTCCCCGTAGACGCCCAGCTCTTCCCCCCCTCCGACCAGCCCTCCGCACCCGCCTCCAAGCGCCGCGCGCCCCCCGGCAAGCGCAGGTCCCTCGGCTACATTCCCCGCCCCCCGAATGCCTTCATGCTCTTCCGGGCCGACTTTGTCCGCCAAAAGCACGTCCCCGGCTCCATCGAGACCAACCACGGCTCCCTCTCAAAAATCATCGGCAACTGCTGGCGCGCCCTCCCCCTCGAGGAGAAGCGCGTCTGGGAGATCAAGGCAAAGCAGGAAAAGGAGGCCCACTCCAAGCGCTACCCCGGCTACCGCTTCAGACCCGTCCACAACAAGGACAAGTCCAAGAAAAAGGACAAGCCCCTCCCCACCCCCGACGACGAGCGTCGCTGCGAGGAGGTCGCCCAGCTGCTCCTCGAGGGCATCAAGGGCGACCAGCTCGCCGCCGCCATCCGCAGGCTCGACGAGAAAAAGACGCCCGTGCCCCCCGCACCAGCCCCGCAGGCGTCCTTCTATCCCCCCAGACGCCCTTCCTCCGTCCCCCTCCCTGACTCCCGCTTCCACCCCATCGCCCTTCCCTCCGTCTCCTTCTTCAACCCCTCCTCCCGCTCCGCCTCCCCCGTCGGCGACATCTCCCGCAGCGCCCGCATCCTCATCGGTCAGCGCCGTCCATCCAGTGCACTGCCTCACTTCGGGCGCACCTCCTGGGGCGTCGATGACATTCCCCTCCCCCCTTCCGCCTATGCCAATTTCCACGATCTCTTCTCCCCCGCCTCCCTCGAGCCCGACAACTCCCCTCTCCCCATGTATGACACCACCCTCTTTGAAGAATCTTTCAACTTTGGCTTCCCCGCCTCTTCTGGCCATCCCACGGCTGCTACGGTACGTTCTCTCGTCTGTTCTCATCCCTCTCTCCTCATTCCCCATCAGTCCTTCAACGACATCTTTGCAAACCTGGCCCCCAACGTTGCCACCGAATCTCCCTCCTTCCATCTCTCGCCGATGGACCACCTCTCCCCACAGGATCTCGTCTCCTTCCAGTCTCTCTCCACCCATCCGATCCCTTCCCACCCCACTACAGACATGACACCTACCTGGTCCAACTCCCTCGACTCCGACTCCGGTCCCTCTTCCGCGTACTCTGGTTCCCCTGCCCACTCTGACCTCGGTCTACCCCTCGTTGCTCCTCGTCCCCAGCATCCCTCCACTGGCGGAATAGCCTTGGACATGTGGCAGGACTCTATCGGTTGTCACGCCCTGCCCACACAGCACCCCGGCGTGGCTGTCGCAGGCATCGATCCCTCCGGGCTGGACATGTTGTTTGATGGTGCCTTTACGGCCATGAACGGGTTCTGATCCTACCACGCCCATGACATGACTCCTTGATGTCTCACTATACCCACATGTTGGAAAGACGATCCATTGGTCCTTGCTTTCTGTTTATCTGAATCATCCCTGTATCCCTAGTCCGTAGGTCTTTTTCTTTTCTTTTTTTTTTTCTTTTTTATATATATAATGATGTTCCTCCATGTTCAAGTTGTGGATATCACCTTGTATTTCTTTTCATCCCCTACCTTGTCCGTTCTCCAGTTGTAGCCCTATTATTTTGTTCGTGTCGTGCTTGAATTGCACGTTGTAGCGATTAACATACCCCATGGTCTGTAGATTGTCATTGTCATAGATCATCGATGTCGAATGGCATCCCGTTGGACCAGCCATACTCCCACAAGCTTCATTCAATAATACCCACCCAAATACATTTACTTGCTATTACAAACCAACCCAAAAGTCTGTTGTTCGAACGGCCCCGGTCTGTTCCCAACACTCCGCGCGTTACCACGACCAACCCGATCTTGGAGACGGTAGGGAGGGAACGTCGCCGCTCGTGCTATGATGGTGGGCGCATGCCCATGATGTTCCAGAGCGCGAACTGGACCCTTTGGTAAAAGGATCAAATGAACCGATCTGAACGGTCCACGAGTCGGCGTGGCCCGTACTCTGGGCATCTGATACGAGTCCCCCCCCACGCGTCCTCTACGTTCGATCGCACGCCCCGAAATGACCGCACGACCCGACATGCCATGGTACTCGGATGGTGATTGATACCAGCATACGGTGGCAGACGGTGGCGGATCGAACGCGCAACCCTCGGACGTCCTGGAAGCCAGCCAGGGTTGGAGGCGTTGGACAGCCACAGTGGTGGGTACGGTCGCAATCCCCCCCCAGAATTGGATGCTCGACGTTGCCAGAGAACGCCGTGGGCGGTATTAAGAAGGCGGGGGGGGGGATGGGGTCCCTTCCCCCAAGTGTTTGATCTTGACGTGCCTGTTTGACAGGACGGTCGGACGTGATGCGGATAAGAAGGTAGGGGTTGGTTATGCGCGCGCGCTCTTGCTAGCCTCTTACAGGCACCCCATTGCGGAGCTTCGACGTCAATGACGTTGACGTGTGTGGCTTCTAGCGTCTCGACGGGTGAATTGGTTGGATGTGGGCCGACGGGTCTGAGGTTCCCAAGGGCAGCCGATGGAGGCGATGCCCTATCCTCGTCATCCATCGGTAGCGAAGACATGGGGCGCACCTGTCTGGTAGGAAGGCTGAGACTTAACGTGCTAGGGTTGACTTGGACCGCACGCTCGGTCCGGGCGGTCAAAACAACGCGGAATGGAATGACATTGGCAGGCGTAAAGTAAATGCGACGTTTTGGAATGGAAAACGTTGAAGGAGAATGATGCCTAGGGAGACGGTTTCGATCGTAAGCCCAGAAGCTCGTGAGTCCGTCGGGGTGAACAAGACGTGTGTAGCGAACTACACTGTGTACGTCATGCTCAGCAGCATGTCCAACTCCAGTGACTGTACCCGTTCCTATGAGGACCGGTAGACCTCCTCTTCCGGATCGAGCACCTCCAACGGATGGAATTCGATAATAAACACTGCATGGACAAAGGGAAATGACGCTCAGCGACCTTTTCCACCAAACGAGCAGAGAGTCAATAAATTGAATAGCTTCAAGGGCAGGAGCCTCCCCTTTCCGCATCCGCCGTCAATGGGACGGTCCCTGGGACCAAAGATAAGCAGATGCAATCAAGGTCCGGACAGCGTGCAACAAGGGGCAACAGGCGATCGGAGGCGATGTGCTTGACATCGACTCGCCAAGGGCGCAGATGGCGACGACCCTGGGGCTTGGGGGCCAATGACGCCAGCTCAGCATTACGCATCGAAAAAACCGATAGCCGAGATCGATATGCAGGTGCTCGAGATCGTGAAGGGAAGCGAGAGGATGAACGGCGTCATACGACAGCTGCGGAGACGCGCAGAGGTCCTCGGAGATGTATAGATCAACCTGGATATCAACAGATCGGAGGGAGGATGTGTGTTGGGGAGATGCCAATGCAGCACTGAACATCGATAGTGCAAGTCGAGGGGCTGAGTCACGATGTGAACGAGGGCCGTGGATCGAAAAAATCTGCTCCTTGGGGCGCAAGAGACCGATGATGAAAGGAAGATCCCATCTCGAACGTCGCGAGATGGGATAACATCCTCTGGGAAGTGCATCTGGCGTAGATTTCACTTTTCGCGATGGAGAACGAGTCGTGGCTGTTTAAACCTGCGCGACGTAGCGATGTGCGTCAATGCAACATCACAGACGGGGGAGCTCATCCGGAGGCATTCCAGACGATCGTAGATGGAGAAAATGATGTAAGGGTGTGCTGTAAGTGCATCGACGGCCTCGAGATTAACGTGACATCGTCGGGTTCATACACTGGTAGGGCTACCTCCAAGGAAATAAGGAAAGACATAGTAGATGCTGGATGTGATAGACCGAGCCTCTGCATCCCAAGAAGGGACTTTAGGGATGTGAGCTGGTAGCCTGCAACAAGGGATCAAAATTTTCTAGTTTCTTGACGCGATACAAGTGTCGACGGACGATGGCCTATCCCATCAGTGTCGACACAGTAAAGACAGCGACTGGATAGAAACAAGAGACCTACCCTTGGGTCCGGCACTGTTGCATAACGCTAGACTGGCCAGAAAAGACAGTCAAGAGAGGGCTCCGAGAGCGCACGACGTCTCTGTGCCAGGGCGAGAGATGCGGGGCCACCCTCGTCACTGAGGTAGTCCGATATATGAGACGGTGGCCTGAACAGAACAGTCTAGGTTGCAAGGTTTTGATCAACTTTGCTTCGTTCATGTCACACAAACCAAGCACGTCCAAAAGGAACACCAAGAAACCTCTCAAAACCCTCAAGCTCGCACGTCGTGGCGACAACGATGACGACGGGCCTCCGACGAAAAAACATCGCGTCGGCTTCACCGTACGTCGCGCGACCGCTCGTGTTCGTTGCACTCACGCTCCAAAGCTTTCAAACCCGCCTGTATTCGATCTAGCAAAGGATGGTACCGTCACGGCGCCCACTTCGACAAGTTCGCAATTGTCAAAGCCCAGTCGGTCTCGAACCGTAGCGGACATCAAGGGAAAGGCAAAAGAAACGCGACCTGGGGTGGACGACGCGATCGACAGCTTGTGGGTGGACAAATATGAGCCTACGTCCGAGGTGAGATCGCTCTAGCACGCTCGCGTCTTCCTTGTGCCTTGCTCATGCTGA